>CATIWM010284138.1:0-15926 GCA_949671775.1 Mallotus repandus
TTCAAAAGCAAGTAAGCATTAAGTTTATTAAAGATTCAAAAGTCCTTAACCATAAGTTATCAACCTAGCTGACAAGTCAAAAATCAAGTATTAACAAAAGATTAAAACACATATATAAGAAAGTCGCAAACAATGTGTGCAACTCATTATAGTGATAAATTACAAAAATTCAAGTGCATAACTTCTATATGCAAACAACCTTAAAAATTAAAAATTTAACAAATAAATAAAAATCATAATAAATTTCAAAATAAAGCATAAAATTTAAAACCTAACTATATGCAAATGCAAGAGCTAACCCCACCACACTTAAGCTTCACATTGCCCTCAATATGAAAAATTAAGTGTAAAAGATGACAAACACACAAGAAATGAAAGAAAATAATGAAAGAAAAATTAAATATGGAAAGAAGGACTCCCCTCACTGTGGTGAAGTAGGAGATGAAGGAAAAGCAACAACATAGTTTGACATTTTAATGCTCTTGCAGAGCTTGTAATTGTAATAATTTTGTTCCCTTTGAATGCCTTCAATGCGATGCTCCATCCCATTGAATGGTTCATCAAACTTTCTCTCAAAAGCATCAAGGCAGTGAAGGATTTATTACCAACCCATATCTTCACTTGCTTGACTTAGTTGAGCTTTAACCTCTTCTTCCTCTTCTTCTTCTTCTTCTTCTTCTTCATCTTTCCCTTGGGAATATATTGTAGGTGTGCAAGTGTTTGGTTGTCACTTTCCAACAAAATTTCAGATTTTGCAAATATGTTCTCTTGCTCACTTTCACAGTCCTCATCGTTCTCCTCAATTTTTTTGTTTGCCTCTTTTAGACAACTTACTTCCTTGACACATGCATCTATAACATCAACCTTCATACACATTTTATCCTTTAAAGGGTGTTTAATTAAATTTGACATTACAAATTTAACACTCTCATTACCATCCCTAAGAATTATTTTTCTCTTATAAACATCAATAAGGCCTCTCCCAGTATTAAAAAATGGCCTCCTAAAAATTAAAGGACACTTCTTATCCTCTTCAAAGTCCAAAACCACAAAATCAACAAAAAATATAAATTTATCTACCTTCATAAGAACATATTTGATAATTCCATATGGCTTCTTTGGGGAGTGATCTGCTAGCTACAATTTCATGTTTATAGGAGTTAACCCACCAAGCTGTAATTTCTTGAAAAGAGATAAAGGTATAACATTAATACTTGCACTTAAGTCACATAAACATCTAGAAAATTCTTCAGTACCAACTACATAAGGAATAGTAAAACTCCCTGGGTCTTGAAGCTTTATTGGTATCTTGTGAGTGATGATAGAACTGTAAGTCTCTATTAATTCCACCATCTGATTATCTACCCATCGTCTTTTATTGGTGATGATGTCCTTCAATAACTTCGCATATTTGGGTATTTGTATAAGTGCTTCCATAAAAAGAACATTAATCTGAAGCTTTTTAAAGATCTCTAAAAACTTAGCAAATTGTTGACTATCTTGTGGCTTCTTCAACCTTTGTGGGAAAGGGATCTTTGGCAAAAAAAAGAAAGGTGTAGATTTTGGAACCTCTTTTTACTCTGTCTTGCTCTCCTTTTTTATCTCATCTTCCACCATTATATATTGCTCCTCATCTTTGTTCTTAATCTCCTTGGAAATTTTAGCCTATGACTTCACCTCTTTACCACGCCTTAAAGTGATAGCATTCAACTCTTTTGGATTAGACTCTGTTCTGCTTGGAAGTTGCCTTGTGCTCTGGCTCTCACTGCATTTCCAAGTTGCCCTAGCTAAGTCTCAATGTTGAAAATCGAAAAGGTATGATCCTTTGAAATTTGATCAAATTTGGCGCACCATCCTCTTCTAGTTCTCTTCATGACTTGATAGCTTATTATTAATGGCATCCAAAAGTTTATCTAGCTTTTTCTCCACATATGCCATTCTATGTTGTTATGGATGTTAAAAATCTGGTGGCGCTTGTTGCCTTTGTTGTTTATTATTGTTGGGGAAGTTAAGTGCAGCCACGTTATTGTTGTTACTCCACAAAAAATTTGGGTGATTTCACCACCCCAAATTATAACTATTGGAGTAGGGATTGTTGGCTTGCTCTTGAAATTGATTCCCCATATAATTAGCTTGCTCTATATATCCATCCCTCATCATACTTGCATTTTAATCACAAAACTCAATATTATAGTAGCCTAAAAAATTATAAGACTCACTTGTAGGGGCTGAATTATTTTTGTTGGTGAGGTTGCCAATTTGTTTTGTTAATGTAGAAATTTGAGTTTGGAGGTCTATTACTTTGTCAACTTCTAGCTTTCCCATTTTCTTAGGTGGATGAGCTCTCTCAGAAGACCATAAATAATTATAATGCACCATCCTCTCTAATAATTATGTAGCCTCATCAACCATTTTTCTCATGAGGAACCCGCCAGCCTTAGCATCAATTGAGTGTTGCATGGAACTCTATAATCCATTATAGAACATACGGATGAAGAGGTCCTTAGGTAGTCCATGATGTGAACAACTCCTCTGTAAGTCTGTGAATCTCTTTTAAGCTTCACTCAATGATTCATTCTCAAACTGTTAGAACGATGTGATCTCCTTCACCACCTTAGCTGTCTTAAATGGTGGAAAGTATTTAGCTAGGAATGCCTTCGCCAAATCATTCCAATTAGTAAAAGAACTCGGTGGTTGAGATTTCAACCAAATCTCAGCCTTGTCCTTTCGAGTGAATAAAAACAATCTCTGCCTCAATGCATCACTAGACACGCCATTGTACTTGTGCGTGTTGCAAATTTCAAGAAAATTTACAATGTGATCATTTAGGTCTTTATTCAGCATCCCATAAAATTGAATGGTTGGTTGGAGCATCTGCAGTAAAGCTGGTTTGATCTCGAAATGATTAGCTTCAATGTTCGGCCTTGTTGCTTTATGCCTCCCAAACTAGGCATAGATGTGTCCAACAACACTCTTATATCAACATGATTCTCTTCATTAGCCATTGTATTCAGCTCCTCTTGAAAATGTCTATGATTTTCCTTCTCAAATCTGGTTAACTCTGGTATATACGTGAGTGGATTCTTCTTCTATCTTCGAGTATTGTGCATTCACTGAAAAACTCTACAAAATTAAAGAATAAAAGAAAAAGAATTAAAAGAAAAGAAATAAAATTTAGTGCCTTAATTAAATAAAAATTAAATTAATTATGATATTAGAAATGAGCCCCTGGCAACGACACTAAAAATTTATTTATGCAAAACCGTAAGCACACAATATCACCAAGTAGTATAAAAAATATTGTTTCCATGGAGACTCATTCTATTCACCTATTAACCTAATTCTTAATTGTCTAAGGCTTGCAAATAAAGAATTTTTGGAATGAAATTTAAATAGCAAATAAATAAACTTATAAAATAAAAACAATTTTCAAATCTAAAGAATCAATAATCAATAATCAAACTTGCTAGGAATTAAATCACCTCACAATCACTAAGCTACCCGAATTCACTATTCAATTAGTTATGCATATCCCGAGTTTTTCTAAAGTATCAATCAATCTTTCTCAAGTATCAATTAATTTAAATTCAAAATTATCAATCAAGGCAATAAAGACCCAATTCTTATTGCAATCCAAACACCTAGATATCAAAATCATGAATTATAAAGCACAACCCAATGAGAATTTAATCAACTTAATTTATCTCTAATTTTGAGTTAAATTAAACTTGTATTTATAGTTCTATTAGAATTACCATCTCTCAATGCATACTCCTAATTGAAATTATATTATTGATGGTCAAACAACAACAAGCATTAAGATTAATAAACACGATATGCAAAAACTAATGAGTTTATTAAATTGGAAGCTTATATCATGTTTGGATCTTCAATTCCTAACAAATAAATATTTAGCCTAACATATTATAAAAATATTCAACATAACCATAAAAATATCCCATGAAAGTTACAAGAATAAAGAAGAGAAGAGATAAGAAAAACTAGGCTTAATATGAATCTTCAATCTTCAACTCTTAATCATTCTAGTGTTTCTTCCAATTTTTTTAAGCTTTTATGGTTGCTTTTTCTCCCCAAAAACATCCCCAAAGTGATGTATTTGAAGCCCCTAAAAGGGAAGTTGTGCTGCCCTTCAAAACAAGTCAGTGCTACGTCATAAAAATTGGGCATCACAAGGCCATGACCGCAGGCCTGGGCTGCGATGGCAGCAGCCCCATTTGGTCCTTAACTCTTCATCTTCAGCTGCAACCACAACCCATGTTGTGGTCACAGCACCATCGGCAATAATTTATGCATGTCTCGACTGTAATCATAGCCTTAATTGATATGGCAATTGACATGGAACCTCCAAAAGACGTCCTAACTTGCATTTTTTTTTATCAAATTGACACTTCATTCTCTACAAAACATAAGAAAAAAAAAGCTATAAACTAATAAATAAAAACTTAATTTTAACTATCAAATAACCTAAAAACTAATTGAAACTAATATAACAATTCATGCAAAACACACACAATTAAGAAGACAACAAACTACCTTGTTAATGAGATAAGGAGGAGTTAATTGACAATGGTGTGGCACTCAGTTTATAATTCCCCAGGCTAGCTTCTTTGAGAATATTAGAGATATATGATTGTTGTGATAAAGTCAGCCTTATGGTCTTCGAAGTACCTAAATGCCCAGAAAATAATTCAAGGAGCCTAAGTCGCACAATGAAAACTCCTGTGGCAACTGGGTAATGAGATTAGTACGTAGAATTGTCATTACTAGTTATTATTACATCATCAACATAGACTAGGAGAAAACTAAATATGTTATGATGCTTATTTAAGAAAAATGATAAATTGACTTAAGATCCTATAAAGCCAAGCCACAACAAAGAATTACTCAAGCATTGAAACCATGCTCTTAGGGCTTGCTTGAGTCCATACAACAATTTGTTGAACTGACAAACATAATTAGGATGTTGCTTATTGATATAACCTTATGGTTGTACCATGTAAACTGTTTCTTCTAATTCACCATTCAAAAATGCATTGCTCACATCATGTTGACAAAGAACTCAACCAGTAGACATTAAAACAGAGAGAATTGTGCAAACTATCATTTACTTAATGACTAGACTAAAAGTCTCTTTGTAGACTAGCCCAAACTCTTGAGTGTATCCCTTGGCCACCAACCGAGCTTTGAACCGTTCTACAGAGCCATCAGCTTTGCATTTACTTTTATAAATCCATTGATTGCCAACCACATTATTATGGGGAGGTATAAAGATCCAAGTATGCTTTTTCTGTAATGCTTGCATTTCAATATTCATGGTGTTTTGCCATTTTGGATGTTTAACAGCTTGAGTGTAGGATGTGGATTCGATTAGAGAGATTTGGACAAGGGTAGATATAGTGGTGAGGTGGATTGAAGATTTTCTCTGAAGAGTAGAAGTTTGTAATTGCATTGGGTGAGTGCAGTCAAGACATGATAGAAGTTCAATTTTTGAGAAAGAGGGATTTAGTTGTGTAAGATTAATAACTAGTTTGAGTCCATCAAGATTGAATAGAAAAATTGGACTAGGTAATCTAGATGGTGTGGAATGTTTATTAGACAAGGAAGATAAGGGTGTGTGTGTTGGAGTTAGAGATGAAGTAGAACTCTGAGGAGATAAGATAGAGGATTAAGTGTGAAGAGAAGTAGAAAATTTATAAGATGAGGATAAAGGAGTGGTGATATATGAATGAGATTCTGAGCAAGTAGGTAGTTATAGAGGATAAGTGAGTTGTAGCCATGGAGGAGTCAATATGCTGACTGGCAGTGTAGGTGTAAAAGGCATCAAAGTTTAGACATTGTGAAATGAAAATAATGTTTTATCAAATTAAACATGACGAGCTATATATATTTTTCCAATATTCTTATCAAGACATCGATATCCTAAATGGTTAGGAGAATAACCCACGAACATACATTACTTAGATCGAAAAGAAAATTTGTGTTTGTTATAAAGATGAGGAAGAAGGTAGATAGCACAGCCAAAGGTTTTAAGAAATAAATAATATGGTTGTTTTTTATATAGCATAGTAAAGGGAATTTGATTTCTTAAGGAGCTACTCGGCATTCTTTTTATTAAAAAGGTAGTTGTTTCAAAGGCATATTCTCAATATTTGAAAGGCGTGCCATAATGTTATAATGTCCTAATAATGCAATACTAATGTCAATAATGTGTCTAATCTTTCTCTCAGCAGTCCACTTTTGTTCATGAGTATGAGGACATGAAACTCTATGAACAATGCCATTTTCTTTAAATAACTTATGTATAAGTCAATATTCACTACCAAAATCTAAATTAAAGGATTTAATTTTGCTCTCAAATTTCCTTTCAACCATGACTTTAAATTGTCTAAAGATTGTTGGAACTTTGCTTTTGCATTTCATAGGAAACAACCATGTGAATAAAGAGTAATCATCTATGAAAAGCATAAAATATTTAAATCTAGAGGAAGAGCACATAGGTGTAGGACCCCATATATCAGAGTGTATTAATTCTAACGGACTAGAACTACAATTATTAGTCAAGGAAAAAGTAACACGATGAAGTTTTTCTAAATAACATGCTTCACACTTATTTGTTGTAGTTTTATTTTAAGAGCATGGTAAATAAAATTGGTGAACAAGTTTCTAAATAGTTTGATAATTTGGGCGGCCTAGTCGAGCATGCTAATTCTTCAAACTTACAAGGTAAACCATTGCATTTTAAAGATTATTCTTGTGCAAGGTTCCTTGAAGCTTGTAGAGACCCAAATCACTTATTCCTTAAAGAAGAATATGCTTGGTAACCTAATCTTTGACAAGGCAATGGTTAGAATGAAACTCAAAGAAACAATGGTTATCACGACAATATTTTTGAACTAAAAGTAATGGTTTTGTGTTTGTAGAAACATGAAGAACATTTTTAAAGTGAGTGTTATTTTGTTAAAGGAAATGATATCAGTGTGTTCATGCATAATTGGTAGTCTGTTACCATTGTCGACAACTAAATTTTCTTACCCTTGTATTTATTAGTGATGCTAAGAGAGGAGAGGTCTAAAGTAATATAATGGGTGGCTCCTGTGTTCAGGGACCACTGGGATGGCAGTTCTATCGAAGTGGATGGATTTATGGATTATTGTAACACATATAGGTTTGCTTGTAGTGGAGAATTCTAATTGGAGAAAGATTTGAAAGGTTATTAAGTGTGTCGAGGAATAAAGTTAGAATTAAATCAATGATGAGAATTGAAGGCAATATGATTAGTGAGACCACATATCTGACATGCATTGCCGGAGTTGTGATTAGAGAAGTAACCTCTTTGACCTTGATTCCCTTATGTTTCACGAGTGTTGTTGGATCGGTTTGAAGTTAGAGGATTGGTATACTAGATGAGATTGGCTATCAAAATTTGTTGTTATTGTGATTTGAGCAGCAACTCATAGGCAACTAGTTAGCTATGTAATTTATGAAAGTTTGTTAGTTTTGATTGTTGGAGTGCCCCAATGATCATATTGTATTATGGGCCAATTTTTTGAAAGATTATGGCATTAAACTCTGTGGTAGAAATTGATTGGCCTTCTAAAGCTAATGAATCAGCAATAATCTTAGCTTATTGCAGATATTGAAAAATAAGTTTATCGTCCTTTGCTAGGTTGTGAAGTTCAACATGCGGTTGTGTCCTTTATGCATTGCTTACCACATCGTAAGTTATTAAAAAAGCCTTCTAGACATAGATGGTTGAATTCAATCTGATTAATTATGGATACACTTCTTTGGTGATAGATGAAAGGAGCTAAGAGAACAATAGTTGATCTTTATTGAACCAGGTAACATATTTGGAGTTTGGTTCATATTGATTAGTGACATAATTGACAATTTCCTTAGGTTGAGCTAGTGTAGAACCATCAATGATTCCATGTAGATTGTAAAAATTCAGCAATATGATAAATTATAGCTTCCATGGAACACAATTCTTTGAATTAAGTTTGATAGAAAATGTTTGATGAATGTGTGTAGGGGCTATAGGTGAAGAAGTATAAATAAGAGAAGGAAGTGTATTTGATATTGTCATTCAGGAAGAGTTAGAAGACGATGAAGAGGAGGATGAAGACATATTTATAATCAAGCTCTAATACCAACTCAAATATTGAACAAGAATGGCAAAGAAGCTGAATTTGTATGTTGTATTACTTGAAGTTACAGACCTGAAAACATTAGTATTTAATATATTAAGAAACCTACTCTATCAACAAGTCTACAACAATAAGAACTATTCATCAAGGACAATCTTTACAAACAAATTTTTGAAAACTAAATTAGTTATTATTTGTTAATAAGCTTAAAAGCATCTAATGTTATTATAAAATTTGTTCTATATTTCAATTAACTTTTGTGTAACATATGTTTGGATTGAGTTATTAATATTCTTAGCCAATTATGTAAAAAAATAAGTTATTTAAATTAATATTGAATCCAACTAAATTAAAGTAACAAAACATTATGAAAATTAAGATCTATCAAATATAAAATTATTACGAGAGCATAAAGTTTAGTGACCATTTTAAAATAAAATATTAAAGTTAATAATAAAAAAATATTGTGGCATTTGACGCACATCGGTTAATTTGTATTAAAATTTGAAGAGAAATCTTCCTGTAAAATGAAAATAGAAATTAATGTAATAAAAAAAATAAATTAAAATTTTATAGGAAAATTTTCAAATTTAGTGTCTCAACTTTTTATCATTTTCTATTGGAGTGTCTAACTTTTTTTTTACAATCAAGTATTCAAACTTTATAAATAGATATCAAATAAGTGCTTCTAGCCGATTTAATGATGACTATGTGCTTACTAGAATGAAATGGGCTTCACATTTTACACAATCATCAACCACTGATACAAGTTAATGGAGTTTACAAAATTGTTCCTAATTATTTAACAAATTAGGACTTAGGGTTCATAAAAAAAAAAAAGCGAACCTAAAAAAAGCCTCCTCTTTTGAATATCTTTATTGTCTCAACTTTTTAGTTTATCTATTTGAGTGTCTAACCTTTTTTTTTACAATCAAGTGTTTAAATTTTAAAAATAGATATCAAAGAAGTGCTTTCAGTTAATTTGATGATAATTATGTGTTTACTAGAATGAAATAGGCTCCACCTTTTACACAATCAACAACCACGTCATCAGCCACTAATACAAGTTATGGAGTCTACAAAGTTGTCCCTAATTATTTAACAAACCTAAAAAAAAGCCTCCTATTTTGAATTTACATTCTTCTTCTTCTTGGTTAATTTACATGTAAATAAGAAAAATAGAGATCCCCAAATCAAATCTAAACTCATCAATTTTTGGTACCCCTAAAAGATTCATAAACAAATTGCAATTTAAGAATTCTTTTTCTTCTTCTTCTTCTTCTTCTTACATGGTTAATTTACATGTAAACAAGAAAAATAGAGACCCAAACCAAATCTAAACTCATTAATTTTTGGTACCCTTAAAATATTTATAAAAAAAATTGCAATACATGTAAATAAGAAAAATAAAGACCCAAATCAAATTAATCTCATCAATTTTTTGTTCATAAACAAATTGCAATTTTAGAATTCTTCTTCTTCTTCTTTACATGGTTAATTTACATGTAAATAAGAAAAATAGTGACCCAACCAAATCTGAACTCATCAATTTTTGGTACCCCTCTTCTATTCTTTACATGGTTAGTTTATATGTAAATAAGAAAAATAGAGACCTAACTCAAATGTAAACTCATCAATTTTGGTACCCCTAAATAATTCATAAGCAAATTGCAATTTAAGAAAATGGAAATCCCACTTTTACTTGTCCTCTTCATCTTCTATTTGCCATAAGAAACAAAAATGATTTTGCCAATCCTTTTAGTGAAGATAGTACTAGCAAAAATACTAACGCAAAAGTTTCACATAGTAAAGAAGAATAGCACCACAACCATGGCTCAAATCATAGGTTCAATGCTCAGTTTGCTTCAGCTGCTATGCTAGCGCGTATGTTAAAGAGGAGTAGTAGCTCTTACCCATATTTGAGGCAAGGTTAAAGATGATGTTTCGTTGTCCATGGCGTTGATGTTATTCTTAATTACTCTATTTATAGTGATGTTTGCACAAAATGTTTTTAGCCTGAAATTTTCTTGGTAGTGCTTTGTGCTTTTTTTGTGGTGAAGATTCAAAGCATGTATCTTGTTCCTTGATGGCTTTTATTAAAATTACTAATAACTAGAATTTGAAGATAATCAAAGCGAAAATGATAGTGATGTTGAATCTTGTATGGCCCTTTTTTTCCTTATTTTCTAAGTTCTCATCCTCTATAGTCTTTCATTTGCTTGTAAATTCTTTAAGTGCCTGTTTGGCTAAACTATTGTTAGATAGTTGTTAGCTGTTAGTTGATAGCTGGTAGCTAATTAATGTTATGTGTTTGGTGAAATTATTTACATCTATTGATGTTTATGTATTAAATGACTGTTATAGATATTAATTAATTCTTTAAAATTTTTAAATTTTACATTCATTATAATTTATTTATTCATATGTTGAATTGTATTTTATTATACATATTAATTTTAATAAATATTTTATATCTATAACTTTTAAAATTAACATATAAAAAATATAGCTATTATTTTAATTTAAAAGAATAAAGATATTTAAGTAATTATATTTAAATAGATGAGGTTAATTAAATTATTTTATTTGGATATATGGGAGCAGTTCATAAAAAAGTTTTAAATTGGGGTTGGTATGAACCGTAGCTGATAGCTGTAACTGATAGATGTCTCAATAGCTATCAGCTACCCTTTCAAAAAATTTACCAAACACTATTTTGTAGC
Source organism: Mallotus repandus (assembly GCA_949671775.1). Taxonomy (NCBI): domain Eukaryota; kingdom Viridiplantae; phylum Streptophyta; class Magnoliopsida; order Malpighiales; family Euphorbiaceae; genus Mallotus; species Mallotus repandus. The sequence goes on from CATIWM010284138.1 coordinate 10,892, forward strand.
TGATAGGAACTGAACAACTATCAGTTCCACTCCATCTATTAAACCAAACACCCCATAAAATTTCATGGAATTCCTTAAAATCTTGCCCTCCTTTGTTTGGCTTTAATTAATTTTTTTCTTATCGATATCCCTTCTGTATAAGATCTTATTTTGCTGTTTGATGATGACATCTGGAGCTAATGTGCCTCATGAATTATTGTGTTTATTGCATTGTCCGCATAAATTGATTTTCTCTTTTAGTTTATTTTTAGGTTATTTTTGTAAATATATAATGAAAAGTCACGTTAGTTTTCACTTAACTTTGTGTTGTATAAGGGATTGATGACATAGGAAGCTGACTATGTAAAATGTGGAGCCCATTTGATCCTAGTAAGTATACAGTCATCATTAAATTAGTCAGAGACACTAATTTATCATAAATTTATAAAGTTTAAACACTTAATTATAAAAAATTAAAATTAGACCTCAAATCAAAAAAAATTAAATTATTTAAACACTAAATTTATAATTTTTTCAATTTTAAAATTAACTTAGATTAAAATGTAAAATTTGGTGACTAGTGAAATGATTTATCCGAAAATATCAGAAGCATCCTATCGTTATGCACTTTTACATTTTGTGACGTGTGATTTATCTTATAATTTTTTTATTATGTGATTTTTAACACATTATGTTTTACTATTTTGTTAAATACCATAATTAGTTTTCATTTATTTTATTTAATTATGTAAATGGTATAATATGAACTTTTAATAATAAAATTATTTTTTGAGTGACTTACATCTAACTAATTATTATAACCTCTAATATATAATTTTAATTATATAAAAAGTAAAATATAATTTATTTTATAAGAAATAATTTTTAAACAAATTTATAATATATTTAATGTCTTCCGGTCATTTATTTAATAATAAAAAAGTTAGCATAATTTTATTATTAAATTCTTATATTATATGAATATTACATCTTTGAAAAGTGATGATATTAATCGATAAAATATTGAAAACAAGATAAAAATTGCGGATTTCAAAATAATATGAAAAGCTCTAAAATTATATATAATTCATGGCCACGAGTTATTTTTTCAAATATTTTTATTATATTTATTACAATTTTTGTTTATAAAATTCTTGCTTCCATCATAAAATAAATAAATTTGAAAAAATTGCCTCACAAATTTTCATCATTGATTGCTTTTGGTTTTGTCAACCATGTTGTAATTATCCACTGTCAATTATATTTTGTACTCCAATTATTGTCCACAGTTAGGTTGTTATTTCCTTCATTATTGTTGTTCTTTTCTCTAATGTATTTATGTACCGAAATACACTAAATGAAGATTACACTTTCACCTCTAAATACTTCTCTGACTTGGTATCAGAGCTAGCATCGTGACCTCCCAAAATTTATCTTCTTCGTCCTCCTCCTCTTCTACCTCTTCTTCTTCTTCCTTGATGACATCAATCTCCTCCTTATCACCTTCTATTCTCATCATCTCTGCTACCTTAAACCCACCCCCACAAATGTCCAACAAACGTTCTCAATCAAGCTAACTTTCAAGAATTATATTCCATGGAAGTTGCAATTTACTCCTCTCTTGAATTTCAATAATTTACATGGGATTTTGAATGGTACCGAAAGACCACCACCCAAAGAAACCCTGGATTCCACTACCAATCAATCAATTATCAATCCCGAATATCTCAGCTGGTTTCACAAAGATCAATTACTCTTTTCTTGGCTGCTCTTATCCATAATTGAGGAGGTGTATCCTCATCTGATTGGTCTTAATTCAGCCTCGGAAGTGTGGCAAACTCTAGCAACGGCATAGGGTGTGGTTAGCCATGCGCAAAGAACTCAACTACGTATCGAACTACATAATCTTTCAAAGGATGACAAGTCTGTTTCTCAATACCTTTATCAAGCCAAAGCAATTGTTGATTCTTTAACTTTGGTTGGATAACCCATCTCCTTTTCAGAGTTTAATGCAATTACTTTTCGCAAACTTGGCTCCGAATATAATGGCATTATAGGGGCTTTGCAGCAACGCATCGAACAAACTCATTCAATAATTACATGGCCAATTGGTGGCCTATGAACTTCTCCTCAAATCTCAGCAACCACAGGTACCGTTGATAAATTTAGCACAGCACTCTTCCATCAAACAAGGTTCATCTACTTTTCGGTCAGGTTTTAATGCAAATCGTTCAGCGGAAAAGGGAGGTCATCAAGGCTTTTATACTACTGCATCCCAAATTTATGCCAAATCGTATGCCAAATTTAACCATACGGCTCTTACTTGCGGACGCCGATATAACACCAACAACTCTTCGTGTTCCTGATCTAATGGGTTTTCTTCTTCTCGAAATTTTACACCATTATCAGATCGATTGGCTGCCAACCTGACTGAATTATAGTCCCAACCCGGTTTGCTATTGACTCCATCGACTATTCTATCGTCAGAATGGTATCCTGACACTAGGGCGACACATCATGTCACTCCCGATCTGTCATCCTTGAGTATCTCTAATGATTACAAAGGTATGGGCAAACTTTGTGTAGGTAACGGTCATGGTCTTTCAATTTCAAATATTTGTCATAACCTTCTCCCTTCACCCACCAAACCACTAGCACTAAACAATGTTCTTCATGTTCCATCTATTACAAAAACTTTACTCTCGGTTAAAAAATTATGTCGTGATAACAAATGTTTCTTTACATTTCATGATGACCATTGCCTTGTCAAAGATCAGGTATCCAAGAAGACACTACTTCGAGGAACAAGTGAACTTGGCCTCGACAAATTAAAAGGCATGTTACCATCGTCCAAATTTTTAAAAGCTGAGGCGTACCTTGCTAACTTGGAGGATTGGCACGCACGGCTTGGCCACTCAAAGTATCCAACGGTTCTTCATTTGATTAGAAATTTTTAATTACCATAAATGTGAAGCCTGTTGTTTGGGTAAACTTCATCACAGCACTTTACATTTAACTCATCATCGTAGTAATGCACCCTTACAACTGATTCACTGGGGTCCTAGACCTTTGCACTCGTTCTCTGGATTTAAATATTTTGTAATTTTTATTGATGGCTATTCTTTGCTTACATAGTTATATCCTCTTAAATGCAAGAGTGAAGTCCCTTTTATTTTCAAAAAAATTCAAAAGCTAGTTGAAAAACAATTTGATTCCAAAATTAAATCTTTTAATTTAGACTAGGGAGGTGAATATCATCCTCTTCATAAATATTTTCAAAAAACTGGCATTATTAATAGAATTGTTTATCCACGCACTCATGAACAAAAAGGCACTGCCAAACATAAAATTTGCTATATAGTTGATATTGGGCTTGCTCTTTTAAGTCACTGTAGAACTCCTTTTAAATTTTGAGAATTTTCTTTTGAAACATCTATTTTTAATTAATTGATTATCTACTAGCTCACTTAATAATTAAATACCCTATCAAATATTGTACAACAACCAACCTGATTATTCTTTTCTTCGAAGTTTTAGGTCTACAATATATCCATTGTTAAGACCCTTTAATAAACATAAATTTTCTTTTCGGTCAAAATAATGCATTTTTTTAAGGTATTCACCACATCACCTAGGTTACAGATACTTTGATAGAGACACTGGTAAAATTTATATGGCACGACATGTTGAATTTGATGAACACACATTTCCTTTTAATCAAGTGCTGACATTGCCAAGTACTATGGCAAACCCGCAGGCCCAATCCACTCCATGGTTATAAGTGACACACCAGCTCCCAAGTTCACCACTTCTTCAAGGTACAATCGCCTTCCTGACTCAAACACCTCTCATCCTAATCCTGTCTTAACTACATCTTCTCCAACTTCTACATCCAAAAATTCAGTTCACGCAACCTCACCCCCACCTTTGCGTACTTCTACTGCTTCTGTTCCAAAAAATTCTCCACAACAACCAATTTTTAATTCCCCCGATATTAATTTGTTTGTAGATCTTAATCCTTCCCAACCTCCCACGCTCAATCACCACAACCACCTATCCGAACACATTACACGCAACTTCGCCAATCCACTTTAAATTGAAAACCCCATGCTTATCTTACCACATCCACAGAAAATAATTCAGACCCCATCATCGAACCTACGTCATTTTCCCAAGCTCAACACATTCCTGCCTAACAAAAAGCTATGACTAATAAAATGGAGGCCTTGTTACCAAAATAATTCTTGGAGTCTTGTTCCACTACCTTCTTCTAGCAATGTAGTTGGCAACAAATGGATATACAAAATAAAAATAAAAGTAGATGGAACCACCGACATATTAAAAGCAAGACTAGTGGCATGGGATTATATGCAAGAATATTGGATTGATTACATGGAGATGTTTAGTCAAGTGGTCAAACCCATTCTCTCAGTTGCAATTTCTAAAGGTTGGCATCTGTGGCAATTGGATATCAGCAATGCTTTTCTCAATGGTGATTTATAAGAGACTATTTACATGGTGCAACCATAAGGTTTTGTTGATAAAAATTATCCTAATCATGTCTGCAAGCTTCACAAGTCTCTTTATGGTCTCAAGCAAGCACCACGTGCTTGATATAAAAAAACTAAGCAATTTCTTGCTTTCCATTGGTTTCATTAATTCCAGCATTGATCCTTCCTTGTTTATATATAATCATGGAACTAACCATTATTTTCTGCTAGTCTATGTAGATGACGTTATTGTCACAGGAAATAACTCAACTCATCTTTAACATCTTATAGACAAACTAGCAGCTGCCTTTGCTTTTGTGACTAAGGTTGTTTACACTATTTTCTTGGGCTTCAGGTTTGGTATTGCTCCACTGGTGTACTTCTATCTCAGCGACCTTATCTTAAAAATCTTCTTCATAGCACAGACATGGCTAACTCAAAACCTTGTTTTACACCTATGCTCTCAGGTACTCCTCTATCCAAGCATAACGGCAGCTTGTTAACTTTGGATGAAGTAACCAAATACCGCACTATATGTGGAAGTTTACAGTATGCTACACTCACCC
>CATIWM010284177.1:0-10113 GCA_949671775.1 Mallotus repandus
AAAGTTGAAAAAAAAAAAGAACAAATAAATATTGAGAAAAAATATAAAATAAAAAGAAAAAAATTAAAAAAAAATTAGTAAAAAGAAAAAATGTTGAAAAAAAATTAGTAAAAAGAAAAAAATATTAGAAAAAAAATAATCCTAAAAATAAAAGTGGCAAGAAAAGTAATTTATATTTTAAAAAATTTTAAAAAGTTAGTTTTGAAAAAAATTTTATCAAACAATATTTAAAAAAAATTTTTTTTGATATATTTACGTAAAGAACTCAAAAAATCTCATTTCCAGTGGCATAACTTCACTACATGAAAATTTATACAATACATCTGATGTTACATGTAACAGATCAATTGTGACCAATAATCATGGTAAAATTTACATAATACCCACCATGACCAATGGTTTAAATGCATTCCTTGTATTTAGGCCATAGCTCGCTTATGGTTCCATTAAAAGGAATTATATTTTCTAGTTTCTACCAACTTTTTACTGAACATTGAGTACCTAATAAACAACAAAACAGGCAACATCTAACCGCGCTCTCTTCTGTAAATTTCAACCGCAATGTCTTCTATTCAGCTACCTATTTTTTGGGCTCATCAGAATACACCCCGCCAGTTTCCATGGATTAGCTGGACAGTAAGTCTCGCTACAACAAACTGGTTTGAGACTTCTTTACAATAAACTGTCCACAACCAAAAACAGCAAAACGACAATTCCTGTTAAAATCCTACCGCTCTACAGAACCAGAAAAGTCTATTCCTCGAAGGGGCTACATTTCTTAGTCATTTAGACAGCATGTCAAAATCACATCCACCCAAGGCATAATAACAAAATCTGAAATCACAAAAAACATTTGATATTGGAGAGGAAAACAAATAAACAGAGTGCTGGCCATGGTGACGTACCACTCCATCTACATATCACAAGCCAATCTCAGAGCAAGACACTCGGCAAAAAATCATTACTCAAGCTTAAACCTTGTTTGTTTCATATTCAGATAAAAACAAATTACTTATGAAAAAAAAGTAACAGAGATGAGCAATCCAAACAAGAGCTACTACTGGTTCAGGAAAAAAGAAAAAAAAAATGATACAATCAAAAATCCAATTACATGACAAACAATTTAACTGTTACTTCAAACAATGAACAGCAGATACAGGATACATGCAAAAGTTATTAAAAAAGCAGTAGCAGCAAATTGTTGATCCTATTGCGACAAAACTAGCTGCCATTTCAATGTCACAATGGAATGCATACCTAGACAAAAATGCACCAACACCACTAAAACGTGATGATGATAATACCATCAAATTGCCAGACAACGCTATAATATATACACAGAGAGAGAGAGAGAGTCAACACTTATCAATATCATTTATCCTGATAAGAAAAAGAGAACTTGTACAACAGGAATATCATTTACAAAGCAAGGAAATAAGTGTACAATAGTTTGACCTGTTCAGGTTTAAGTCATATTCACAATGAACACTCTTTGACTTGGTTGCTTACATCTTTTTTCCATGCAATATTGCAGCAAGTAAAGATGAAGCACTTCATCAGGAAGGCCATATTGATAAGCCAAGTCCAGAAGCTGCTCCAGATTTGTCATTTTCTTAACTAAATACTGGCAACTGTAAAACAGATCATAATTCATTGTGCAAAAATTTCTCCATATTTATCCATTGTTTAACACCACAATATACAGCACCACAAAATATTGCCCAGAACAAGAAACAAGAAGAAAGCGCATCTACAGATTCTGATCCTCCAATGAATTTTGTATGAAAAATTATAAAGATCGTTTACTTACAGAATTTTTTCCCTCTTCTTTATCTAGACATAACATGTTCTGTTTGTTACACATCTATCTAGTGAATGTTCCAACATTCAATCAGCCAGGAATTCACAACTCAATTCCAAGGGGTGTAGTATTATTTTGGCCTGCTGCTACTTTGACATCAAGGTTAAGCCAAAATGAAACAGGAAAAAAAAACTGGGGAAAAAAAAATCTGTACAAAGACTGGTAGCCAAAACACCATACACCCCTTACCTCAGGGTCAGTGCACGTGAACCTGCTGCTGGAAATTTTTTTTTTCAAAAAAAAATCTTGCAGGTAGAAGAACTGTGAAGTCACCCCAAAACGGCCATGACAATGACAACAAGAGGCAGAAGCAAAAAAATTCTTCTCCTCTCACCTGCCACAACCCTCCTGTTAGAAGCCCTCTGGAAGCAGTGGTAAATGACAAAGGCCACCCATCCATCACTGAGAAATGAATCACCACATTGCTCCAGCAAAAAATTTGAAGACTATAACTGGAATCCTGGGCTTCAGCATTGCAAGCTGGAAGGGCTGACAGATTTCCCAAACTTCTCATCTCATCTGGCAATTCCCTTCCTACCCATCACTATTTAGGTCCTCAGAGGAAACTTTGATCGCCTCAGCAGTCATGAGGGCAACCACAGCCTTGTGAATAGCTAGATCAGCTCTATAAAGCAGTCTCTGAGCCCTTTCTCTCTTGAGTTTAGCCACATTACGGGCATACCGTGCTGCACCAGAAGCATCACGCAACCTGAACTCATCAACATCTGAACTATCGAACGGCTCAAGGCCATGGCTTGGGGGACCATCTAAGTAATATTGACGCTGGCTCGGCCACTCAGAAAAGCCCACATTCCACCTATGATATCCATTTCTCTTGTCAAAAGCTCTCTCACCATATGAAGCAACCATCTGTGTATCATTAGGAAAGACGTATGCCCCAGGTTTCCTTGACTTACTCCTGTGAAGTTTTTGGATGTGATTCCGATCATACCTATCGCTGCTCATTAAGAAATATCCTTTCCCACCAGCATCTCGAGGTGAAAATACCCTTGGTGAAATCTGAGGCAATGGAGAATCATCCAAAGGTTCAAAACTATGTCCTTGGTATAAAACCTTTTCATCCCCAGAAGCAAAACCATTTAATCTTCTTCCTGTGTGCAAGAAATTTAATCGGGTTGAGAAAAAAGTTTGAAAAAAGCACAAGTCAAAAGAAAATGGGCACAATCAAGCTTACTAGAAGTGGAGGGTAAAGAATGTTACCATAAGCATGGAAGTTTTCATGATCTCCCAAAAAGGTATTCCTTTGCCCGGTAACTGAAATTTTCCTCTGTGACCTTTGTTTAGATCCCTTGTTGGGGACTTCCAACCCCCGTGGCTTCAAGCAGAAAGCAAACATGGGAGGCTTCTCAAGAGGTGCAACCTTCTCATGGCATCCATTAGGGAGAGCAGCATTACTCTTTGTCATTTTTAGCTCCCACTCCCTCACCTGTTGTTGATACCTTTCCCATAGTGGTGGCTGAACATGCGATAAAAGTATTTGTCACATATTAGAAATGATTACACAAGAAAGGGAAAATACATAAATAATTAAAGTTCAACAAAATTTGGAGAAAAAGAACAGTAAAGCATCCCAAACTTTGCAAACAATACTTTGGCCAAGAACATAGAAAAATTAATAAGAATGATCAACAGATGTAACAATGGCCCTGTTATGACCTTGCTGATGGAGCCGTGTCTTTTAATTTATCCATGGCTTCTTACTCAATAACCATACAGGCACAGCATATTCAACTAAGTAAAGCATAAAAGGAAAAATAAAAGAAAGAATACAAACATTGAGAACTAATGGGGTTGTTCAAAACAACATTCATAAACCTAAATGAGAACCAGACATAAATGAAGTCAATAATACCAAAAGTTCTGAATCGCCCTCATAAATTAAATGTGATAACAAAAAAAAAGCTACAACATGAAATTGCAAATCAGAAAGGAGTATAACTATCAGAATACCAAGACTATACTGCACATCTCATACCTAAGGAGATAAAACGGGGAACAAATAAGAAAGAAGACAGCCAACAGTTTCTTTAGAAAATATCAGGTATTAATTTAGTGATCATAGTGTTCAGGGTAGAACCATATCAGAACTCATAAAAAAAATGTTAAATTCTAACAAATTAGGATCATGGACCCATGGACTGCCCCATATGCTCTCTCTCTCCCCACAGTTAACCTCATGTACCGAATTCAATTATTGTTTTCCTCTTTAACTTACAAACATTTCCTCATTTTCCCTGTTTATATGTATCTTGACTAATGTCTATGAACTTTGAGACCAATCCACAGGTCATCCATGCAACATACTCAACCACTAGAGCATACGCAACCCATCAAACATTCATGCATAATGCCAGTTTCCTCAAAAATAAATAAATAAATAACTCAAACATTACTTTAACGGCTTTCTGCAGAGGTTTCGCAAATAAATTTACTAAGAAGATGTCTTTTTTACTGTGTATCTCGCAGAGTTTCTAACCCTGATCTTCTAGAATAACAAAAGAGTATACAGTAAGAAAGAAATGGGATAGTAATTAATTCAATACCATGACAATTTCAGCAGGATCAAACATGTAACCTTTCTGCTAAAAAGACATAACCTCAATAATTTTATACCATAATGGGCATAAAATGACGCCATGCATATCTTAAAAGCAATAGAATAACAAATATATGGAAATTCAGAACGAACCTGCAGATGACGGATTAATGGCATTCCCTTTCTCTGCCTCTTCTGCTGCCAATAGTCATGGATAGCTTTTATTGCTTTCATTGGGCCTGCTCCAGCCATGAGCTCTTCTAGTTCATCGGATGTGAATCGATCACATTGTTGAGAATATGCGGCCTTCTCAAACATGTCCGTTGTCTTCTCAAAAAATTCCTCAGAGATCTCCAATGAACTGCTGTTGGAAACTTCTGAAGAAGTCATATTTGTGGATAACCACTGCTCATCATCACTATCGATGTCATATAGCACCCTTGATGGGTCCAAAGCCATCTCAACATCATTTTCAACCTGCCGGAAGTACTTGGAAGAATGCCGAACAAATGGAACTTCAATTGCATTATCATCGTGTTCCTCAATCAAGCATACCCCAGGAATGGGTATGTTTTTAACAGATGCAGCATGGATATTCCGATTGTAGCACTCTTCATGCATCTCTTTAAAAAGAGCCCACTGACTCCTGTCCGGAAACTCCAATATCCAATCTTTTCCACCTTTCCACATCATAGCATGTGTATACCGATTTGTTGATCCAGGCTGCAAAAATTGATGTGCCTTGTATGAATATTTTGTAGTGCCTAAAAGTTTTACAGCAAGCTTCCACTCGTTCTGCTCAAACAGCTCCAGCACAACTTGTGCACCACATTCTCTCCACCCTTTGTCACCAAGTGTAATGAGCACATTTGCTTCACAAGACAAAAACTCTAAGCTTCTTCCAGAACCTTTAGAAACATCTGATGACCTCTTCTCATTTGCTGTCCTAATACGTTTATGTGGAACCCCTTTCTGTGAATGACCTCTACTCTTGGAGTTATAATCAAAACCTCCAAAAGGTAACGCATAGGACACCTGTGTTCGTGGCTTCTTAGGTCCATTACCAAAATTATTCTGAAGAAATTCACCCCTTCCATCTGACCACCCATGTGCATTGTATCCAAAAGATGCCGAATTACTTCTATTTCGATGCCAGGTACTTCTGCGAGCAGTAGGATTTGGACTGGGGATAATGCCACCATTCATATTCCAAGACAAATCAGCAGATTGTTGAGCACCATGTAATTCCTTATCAACATGCTTGTCAAACTGATTGGAAGATGGAATTTCAACTCTAATACCATTCAAAAGAGAATGAGAGCCAGTGCAGCACTTATCTCTGTCTACTGATGGCTTTTGCGATACATCACATTGTTCTGGATCTGGATGGTGGTATTGAAACTTCTGCAGGGAGGCAATATCATCTCTTCCCAATTCTCCACAATCCTTGGAGATGGCACAACTTTCAGCATGGCCATCATCATCATTTTGATGCTCTGGAGAGGATTTCATCCAATCTCCAACTGTGGTAACAGAAATGCCATTAGCTTGTGGCTTTGTTTTAGCACAAGATAAGCACTCATCACAATCTGCATCCCTGGAAGAAGACTTGGAATTGCTAACATGAGTGCTTTCTGAACATTTCTTCGGGCAGTCCTCAATACTGTAGCAGTCATCTGCCAGTACACTACCAGAGTTTTCTGGATGCTCTACTAAATTATGATCCTGAAAACTGATGTGAGTCACACTATGTTCCATAAGCAGCCTAAGATGCAAACCAAGAAAAAAAGTAGGAGCAGCAGTAAAAGAAAGTGCAAATGGAGGAAACCATCCACGAGCCTTGTCAAATTTAGAAGAAGAAGACGGACTATTTACATAATTGGATTCTCTGGAGACACCCAAAATACTGACAAACTGCCTGGGCCTCTTCACAGGGCCCTGAAAATTACAAATTTCCAGTCAGCAGTTATTATTCATCACAACCAATATATTTACAATAAAAAAATTGCCAACTTTGTAGGCTTAACCGTAAATACATAAAACTAAATGGAATAATGCAAGAGCGCACGCACAAACACAGAGATACAGTGAGATGAAAGAGGAAAGTTGGGGATAATGTGCAAAATAACTACCTTAATTCTAGTGGAATCTCTGCAAACAGAAGAAACAAGTAGCTGACTGGTTCCATCTTGAAGTGCCTTTACATTATCATAAGTACATTCTGATAGAGGGAGCTGCTTAGTGAGTAAACAATGCCTTTTAAGCCTGGAATCCAGGTGCATCCACTTTGAATTCTTCACTTCAGAGAAGTTATAGAATGCAAACACAAGCTGCTTCCGAAAATCTTGTGTGCAAGAGAATTTGAACTTAATCGAAGTAACCGGTAACTGCAAGTCAATAAATTTTCCATGCTCAGTGGGTCGATGAAATACTGCTAGGACCTGCAAAACAAATTCTATTGCTTGCTTCAAGCAGCCTTCAAACAAGAGAAACCTTAATCCAACTATATTATCAACAAAGAGCATCTCCAAGTGAACCCTTGGCCACACAACCATCAGAGTGCCATGCTGAAGCAGCACCAAAGCATTATAGAACCAAATGAGATCTGCACCAAACGAGTAACTGTGGACAGAAATCACTGGAAACCTCAATTCAAAACTCAACTGTCTTGATTCTACCAACTCAGTATTTAATTTCACATGTCCTTCAACATCATTTAACCATAAACCCTCTACAATATCAAATCTTTCCAAATCCTTATCTGGATCCCTTCCCAAAGAAATATCTTCCTTTTCCAGACCTCTAGAAACTATAACAGTTGAGCCAATAGATGAATCAGATTCTGGTGCACCTGCAGAAATATGATTGGCCTTGGACGTATGATGAAGCGTGCTGCATGCATTGCGAAAGCGCCTCCTATAATAAACAACAGGAAGCTTTTTATCTTTGTGACTAACAAGCTTTTCCATGTCAGGCACCTCAGTCCTTCCACCAGCAGTAAACCTGCCTAAACTGCTTTTATCCCTGCTCAGAGAACCATCAACTGAATGCTCATGTCTACAAACAGCTTCGTCAGGCAACAATGACGGTGCAGAAGTCAAAGATAGGCCAGAAATTTTCTGTTTCTTTAAGGCAAGTAGAGGAGAAGATTTGACTTTATGAGTAGATCGAGCCAACCAAGAGATGATAGGCTCTGAATCCATGCAATTCCCGATGTAGCCATCATCCTCAGTATTTGAGTCTTTTTTCTCTTTTTTGGGCTTCAATTTACCCTTTTCGCCATTAGAGAGCTTCTCTCTTATCCTAGATCTTTTTCTCTGAGGCTTACCTGGAACTTCACTAGGCAACAACAAGAGTTTAAATCTCTCATCTTGGAGATTAATCCATTCCTCATCCCGATCATCATATTTCACATGATGAAGCTTTTTCACTCTATCATAATCACTAATGAGGCCATAATACCAACGCTGGTCCAGAGGCCAAAAGACTTTGATTCTCCTGTTCAACACCCAATATGCGTCCAAGTCCCTAGAGAACATTTCATAGTAATGACGCCGTTTTCTTGAGCTACCCTTCTCTCCGTGCTGTTTCCTTGGTCGCAATACTCTAGCAGCAGCATCAAGAGATGCAGATTCAGACCCTGAGACATAGATTGTCTCATGGGCAGTGAATCCCTGATCAGATGATAATAAAAAGGACAAACCATTTGCAGATGGCACAGGAGAGGCTTTGCAATTTGAAGAAAATCCAGTACAGCTCGGATCAAACCTTGATGACAGCATCCTTGCTGCATTCTCTTCAAGGTTCTCCTCATCATCATCATGCAAATCATCACCACCTTTAACATTAGCATCAACTGAAGGCTCCACCTCCTTACTTACACTCTTTTCAGGTATTAAATCCTTTCTTTTTCTACTTCGTTTCCTAAGCGACTTCTTTTTGGATGGCTCATCATTATTCTCAGCAGAATGGCCAGTCTGAGACCTCTTCAGTGACAAAACAACACTCCTTGTAACTAATTGATCAGCAGGCCCATCATCTACCTCATGATGCCCATCTGAATTTGTTTCACTATTCCTGTTTTCTTTCAGATCATCAGAAACTTTCTTCTGTTTAACCTTGCCTGGGTCTTTGACAGATAATTTACCAACCTGATCAACATTTTCCACTTTGTCACTCAACTCCCTTGCAGGCTTCAACACTCGACTGACAATATCAGATTTTTTCCGTCCAACAAAACCCCGTTTGCGCCGAGGGATTTTATCAAAAGTACACTGTAAATTTTGTGAAACCACCCCACAGAGCCCGCTACTATTCTTCAGCTGCTGATTCAACCCCCCTGACTTTGAGTCCTTTGTTTCACGTGAACCTGAACTCAAACTGCCATTATAAACTTCCTCTAGACTCTTACTCCCATTGCCATTTACTTTTCTAAAACTACTAATGGATACTGCTTTTCTACTCTTCTTCCTCTTCTCATTATCTACATCATTACCACCCTCTTTTCTCTTCAAATTCTTAATTTGTGCCTCTTTAGAACCCTTGGAGAACTGGTAAAGACTCTTGAGATCCAAAGATCTCGATTTCTTAGGAATTTCCGCTTCATGAGGACTTCCTATTCTATTTTCCATCGACAATCCCTCAGTCCAAACACTGACAACCAAAACCCCTGATTTTCAAATTCCATCATACATTTTTCAGATCTGTAAAATACCACAATGACACAAATTATAACTTCAAAAACCCCTCCAAAACTATCAAAATCCCAAAAAACCAAAACACAAATGGACGATCAAACCTTAATCATCAAACACTAACATCATTCAAAACCTAAAATGAAAACAACAACAATAATTAACACAAAATCGCATGCGTACCTGGATCGAAACACACCGAAACTTCAATTCCTCGTGAACATATCGAAGATCACATGCATGTAACATTGATTAGGGTTTGGAATCGTGAAATTCGAATCGAAACCCTAACAGATTTATGGATTTTAGTAAAATAATTTTCAGATAATTTTTTTTTGAAAATTTCCCCTTTTTTTTTTTAACCGCGTGAGACGGAAAAGAACTAGGGTTTCTTTTGGCTTCCAGAGAGAGATATCGAAAAATAACAAAAATAATTTTACAAAATAAAGAAAATAAGCACTAACCGTTTCTATTAAGATTCGTGGCAGGTTATTATCCGTACGATTCAGAAATTGTGGTTGAGATTTTATTTGGCCGATCCGAGCCCTAGGATTAATTAAATACCGATCGGGAATTTCGGGTTAAACGATGTATAAATCGACGGTCAGGATCCATTATTTGAAACGTGGAAGGCTCAAATTCTAAATTAACATGAAAGGTATATGGCAGTTAAGCGACATGATATTGCTAAAATTGTATTATAGCAGTTCAAAAAAAAAAATTGTATTATAGGATAATTACAAGAAAATCCCCAATCCTCAATTAAACTGGCAAAATAATCCCTACAAGAATTTCTTACGCACATGATCACCAATTTTTAGGAATTTACAATTGAGGACTTGTATTAAAATTTTGAATCGAGTATAATTAAGGCCCTATCAAACTAATTAAATTCGAATTTCAAACCAAATCAAATTGAATTGCATAAATATTTAGGTACTGTTTGAATTTTTATAAACTTTTAAATCGAGAACTGAATCTAATATTACAAATATATATAT
>CATIWM010284226.1:0-34045 GCA_949671775.1 Mallotus repandus
CTTCAATGGTCAACAACAAAATGCAGCGTATGGTAACATATACAACCCAAGTTTGAGGAACCATCCTAACTTTTCATGGAGCAACCAAGAGAATAACCAGTGCAGGCCACAAATACCACTCGGTTTTAGAGGTTAGAATGCATAACAACCTCTATCTCATTTTCAGCAAGATAAGAGTTCATCTTCGATGGCTTCATTGGAGAGTAAGATAGAGAAGTTTATGGATATGATTTCAGCAAAAATAAGTCAACAAGATGAAGCTACAAAGACGTTGGAGGGTAGATTTGAGCAAATGTACTAGGACACTCAACTCATATTTATAAATTACTCTTATTCTACTCACAACTTAGAGATGCAAATGGGGCAATTAGCAAATTCTTTGTCAATAAGAAATTAGGGTTCATCGCCAAGCAACAATAAGAAAAATCCTATAGAATATATGAAAGCAATCACCTTAAGAAGTGGAGCAGAGGTCCAAACCCTAAAGGCAATAGTGGAGTATGAAGAAAAGAAGAAAAAAGAGAAAAAAGAATAAGAAGATGAGTGGGTTGAAGTGTAAGTGGATAAGGAGCCAAAAGTTCAAGAAAAGAGTAAGGAGCAACCAAAACCACCACCAATAAAGCTTTATAAACCACCGGTGCCATTTCCACAGAGACTATAGAAGCAAGAGCATGTTCAGTATGTTCAGAAGTTTACAAGGTTTTAAAGACATTCACGGATCTACATATAAATATACCTTCAGCCAAAGCTATAGCTCAAATGCCCAAATATGTAAAATTCTTAAATGAGCTTATTTCTAGTAAGAAAAAGCTACAAAGGTATGGAACTATCACTCTTAACAAAGAGTGTAGTGCCATAATTTTGAGCAAGCTTCCACTAAAGCTTAAACATCCAGGGAGTATCACTATTCTTTGCTCTGTCGATACTCTAAAATTTTCAAAGGCTCTTTGTGATTCAGGTGCTTCTACTAATTTGATGCCCTTATCTGTTTACAGGAAGCTTGGATTAAGTAAAGCTAAGACTGCCAGTATGTGTTTATAGCTTATGGACAAAACTATTAAGAAGCCGAAAGTCATAGTGGAGAATGTGTTAGTAAAGGCAGGGAAGTTCATCTTTCCAATAGATTTTGTGGTACTTGACTTTAAGAAAGATGAGAATGTTCCCTTGATTCTTGGTATGCCTTTCCTATAGACTTCAAAAGCTATAATTGATATTAATGATGGGACACTCAAATTGAGAGTGGGGGATGAAAGCTGTTATTTTGATAACTATCAAGGTATGAAATATCCCTCTGAGGATGATTTTTGTATGCGAGTTAATATTGTTGATGATTGTGTGAATGAAATCCAACGAGGGAGGTTAGTAAAATCTTATGATTTGGAGCATATAGAGAAGTGTTTACAGGTACATTCTTTTGAAGAGAAAGGGTCTCTCAAATATCAAAATCCAATGACTCACTATGAACTACCTTTAAACAAAGAACCCATGCCCCCCTCTATCAAAAAACCACCAAAGCTTGACTTAAAACCTTTACCACCTCATTTAAGTTACACTTTCTTGAGAGAGAATGAGACATTGCCTATAATTATGCCAACTAAACTCAGTGAGGAGCATGATGTTTCATTAGTGAATTTGTTGAGAAAGAGGATTAAAGCTTTGAGATTGGAGAACAAGTGTTACAAAGAGATATATAAAAAGAAGACAAAGAAATGGCATAATGCAAGAGCATGGAGAACATTTTGAAAATAGAGATCAGGTGTTACTTTATAACTCTAGGTGGAGACTGTTTCCAAGGAAGCTCAAGACTAGATTGTTAGGACCATACACAGGTTCCTATGTCTTTCCCTATAGAGTTGTTGAGTTGATGAACAAACAAGGAGAGAAGTTTAAGGTTAACAGGCAAAGATTGAAGATGTATCATGGAGGAAAAATGGAGGATTTCCACCAAGTTGCCTATTTGACATATCTAAGCAATTAGAGCATGCAACGATCTAGCTTAAGGACCTTAAACAAGTGCTTTTTGGGGGCTCAACCAAGCATTTTGTTTTTTTTAATTTGATTTCTTTGTTAATTTTCCTTCTCATTTAATTTTTTTCTTTATTTATTTTAAAAACTCATGATTTTTCCCTTAGCAATTATTTTTAGGAAAATGAAGATGAGAAGGAGCACTAGAAGAGTTTTATGAGTTTAATTTGTGTGGAATGTTAATTAGTGTGATGTACAAGTCATAATTATAATGCATTGTTCAAACATGTTGTAAAATGTGCTTTTGTAGCAATTATTTTCATGGAAAATTGCCTCATCAGGTCACGCGGCAGTGCACATTTAGTGCATAACCGTGCGTGTAGTGGCGTCACAGTTCCCTATCAAGTCACGCAGCCATGCAGAATTTGCCCACGGTCGTGCGTCTTGCATCGTCAAAACTTTGCATCATCAGGTTGCATGACCATTGAGAATTTGCACACGGTCGTGCATTACTGCTGTCCACATTTGTTCTTATTTCTTTTAACAAGATGCAAAACTTAATTTTTAATGGAACTTTTCCATATCCTAATTCTCCACTACTCCACCTCTTTTATTTATACACCCATTACACCACTCATCATTCACATTCAAGTGCGCACAGCCGTGCATGTCAGGAATTTTATCAGTCATGATTTTCCATCAATTTTTATTTTAATTTCCTGAAACAATAAGGACATTGTTAATTTTAAGTGTGGGAGAGTGAGTTGAATTTTGCTGTGTCTTTTTATGTTTTATTTTAAGTCATTTTATGTTTGGTGATCATGCATCTCATGCATTTTATTGTGTATTTTTTTGTCCTACAAGTTGTTAGGAATTATAATGCATATCACTTGAGAATTTACAATTCATTCATGTAATGAGTGAGATTCATTATGTGAAGTTTTCTTTAAAAAGTGCAATAATCTCCCATTAATGCTTTATTTTGGATTCGTTAAGCTAGAAGAATAAATTGTGGTTAAGGATTTTTGAACTTTAATGAAGTGATTGAACTTAGATTTTTGATGATTGAACTTAGATTTTTGAATCATAAGTAATACCTGTGTACTCTAATAGTTCAAAGAAGAATCGATGTTTGGTTTGAAGCCTATTGTACTTTTCTTTCAATCTCTTAATTCTATATCTTTCCCCAGTTACTAGAATTAGCTTATCATCCATTTCTAGCCAATTATTAAGTTTAAAAATAGGTGTACCATCTCGATCCTTTTTAACTAGTTCATATAGAATTGATAGAAATGCATTTTTATTATTTTCAAACTAATTTTTGACATATTCACTATTTTCATTCTTTTCTCCATCTATATACATTAATATAAAAAATTATATTAAAGTAATAAAAATATTATTATCAAAATAATAATAATAATTCAAAATTTAATATTGACTTACAAAAAAGCATAAAAATAACAACTATATATATATATATATATTAAAATTCACTTTGATTTATTTAATTTTACATCAAATCTCTTGTATGGGCTACAGCAGAATATCATATTGTACTTCAATTTTCAAAGCGCCATTTTGATTATTTTTACCATAATCTGACAGTACAAAGGTACTTAATGGCCCCTAATTATTTTGCCACCACTAAGTATTAGAAAAGATGAAGTCCACACTGATGAATTCCATTGGTCATGAATAAAGATGCAGGCACAAATAATATTCTACTTCATTCGTCAACGTAACAAAAACTTTAGAATTTAATCATCGTCCAAATAACATCGCTATACATATATGTATACAAACATCATTATCTCCTTACTATTAGCATAGTATAACAATATAGATAGAGTCTCCGCATGTCTGGTCTGAGGATGTTGAGGGATATAGGGTGAATTTTCAGTTCGAGATCCATCATCCCCTGGCTAAAACTTTGGTTAAAAAAAATAATATATAGAAGACAATGAACTGAATTTTAATGGAGTGGTGTATGTCCCACTGAATTTGTCATGATTCTTTCTCAGTTCTTCATCAACACCGAACACATAACATACAATTTTTCATTGGTTTCAATGTAACATAATGAAGATTTTCTTGGTTCCAAGTATTATGTGTGGCTCCTCTGTTACAAGAACCCTAAGATCACGCGTGGCCCCTCTAATACTATAACCCCTATAGTTTGTTGGATTTTTTGTTGGTGCCATCAACCAATACACACTATCAATGTCCTATATTCACTAAAACAAAACCCATGAAATAAAAGATACTAATTTGGATCAATCACGAGAGTTTTAGCCAAAAAGAAAAAAATACCAAGAACAAAAAAACAAACAACTAAATAATAATAAAAAAAATATCTGAAATACAAATCTATGGAGAAAGAACCGAATTAGGGAAAAAACAGACCACACAAAGATGAGGCTATGGAGCGTAAAAAGGGATAGATAAACAAACGTCTTTTTAGTTAATAGGTACCATCAAAATAAAATTAAAAAATACAGGAAAACATCTTTTATTAGTTTTTCAATATTAGTTATAATTTGAAAAATTAGAAAATAATTTTTTTTAATTAATTAAAAAAATATCTCAACTAAACAATAAAATTCATTTTCTAGTTTTTTGGAAAAATTACTTTTAAAAAATATGCCTTATTTTTCAAAACTAAACAGGCTCTTATATTTTCTATTTTTATTCACCAATCAGATAAATTAATTACAGAATGGACCTCCATTAAAGCAAAAATTTCAGCTTCAAATAATTTGCAAATCCCTCAATTGATATTTTAAACCTTAACCAAGTTAGGCTGAATTTCTGATTTGACAAGATTTACTTGTCCCTTTCCATGAGGATATAATAACATTTTCTTGTCTCCTGCACTCTTCATGAGCCCAAGCTAGTCTGTCTCCTCTTCACGTCAAAACTATACCAAACGAAATCAAAATATCATGCGAAACCTATCCAGGTGGGGTAGCTGTGAGAAGCAGGAGCAAAAATCCGAGCCAAAAAAAAAATCTAGGACTTCCTTCAAAACTTCAATCCTGAATGAATGGCTACCACTCCCCCCACCAGGTTTTCATATTCGACTTTCTGAAACCCTGCATCTGCTATCATTGAAGCAAATTTGTCCTGCATTCATCAATAACAAGACATTACACAAAAGCATAATTTGCAACATCAAACCCAGCATTATCCCCAGTTGCCTAATTATATACACTATCAGAATCGTCTCTTACATGATAAATTCATCAGCCAGATGATCTTGCAGGATTGGATTTCATATTTAGGATGGTCCATTGATATGAAACAATATGCGCTCAAACAATTGGAAACTAGAAATTTCTGGCTACCACCACAAGGAATGTTTCCAAATCATTTAAGGTCTAACTTACATTATCCCAAATACACATTGAAATTCTCATATATTGCAGCAAAATCACATTAAAACAACCATGTGAGGTAGCAAAATCAAAGTTTGACTACTTTGCACTTTCCTGTCTGCTTTGTCCAGTTAAATTCACATCGTGCATAAAAAATGAACAAATATATTGGATCACCAAGATGCACCAAAATTAACAGCTTTATGGATTAGTTGATTGACCAACAATGATATTTAGGTGCCATATTGTTTATTAATGTTGCAATTGTTCAGCAGCTAACTACATAATGGTGGGCTCGAGTAACAGAGTTTACATAAAATTGCTTAAACGAAGGGCAACCCTTCTGATCCAGCAGGAACAAAACTGGCAAGAGCCTTTAGTGAATTGTTTATCTTACAAAAATTAATTAGGAAAATGAATTAAATAAGACTTCTGAGTCATATTCTTTGGTCACTGCACTTTTTTACATACAATGCTCTTTCATGCTTACAAGTGTAAAAAATGCCAATGCAAACAATCCATTGTTTTTCCTCCAGTAAATTTCAATTTGGTAATTCCTAATTCTCAGATATGTTAGTGGCATGTAAATACAAACTCCATCAGTTGCTACAATAATTACTATAGATTTTTTATGATAACAAATGAAATCACAGGCTCAATGTTTAGGCACAAAAATGCTTCAACTACATTTTAAAGAAAACGCAAAGAGACCAAGGTATGACCTGAGTTGGAAAACGCCGTATGCTCTCGACTAAGTATTGATAAGATCCTCGATCACCAGCAACAAGCTCCCCTAGGGATGGAATCATTGAGAATGAATAATAATCATACCTGCAAGAGAACAGAACAAACCAAGAGAATAGAACAACCAATTACAGAATAATTAAAAAAATCAACATAATAAATGAAGTAGAGAATGATAGACTAGGTGGTATATAGAATGCAGGATGTGCAAACAGAATCAAGAACAATAATCAAAAGCTTCGAGCAAAAGAGCTGAATACAAAAATCTTTTGAACCGATTGTAGCACTAGCAAATTAGTAAGAATCGAGTTGATTCCAAGGTCTCTTCGACCCTGTTCCTAAGTTCAAAATTTCTTTGTGGATGCAACCTCAACAAATTAGCTGAAGGATAATGATATGAGCCTGTAAAATCATAAACTTAGCACATCAGTTCTGCTTCTTTTTAACTTCATCATTTTTCCCCAAGTTTATAATTGGTGGCTAGTAATGGTATAGATCATGGCATAAAACATGCATCTATACTAAGCTAGCGCTGAATTCACCTACTGACTACATGACATGAACTTAGAAGGGTTTAATACCTGAGTAAAACCCATTTAGAATATCTCACTTTAAAATGTACCCATCAATAGATAATCCTATTCAAGTTTCCAGACATTGCAGCACACCAACTCAATATATACACAACCCTCATGGCACAATACTTGCCCACAGATAAAGAACAAGAGAAATTTTGTGACTTCATTGATCTAAAATATGCTCTCGTATTCAAATATCTTTTACTCATTTATCCTCTCTTGATCCTGTAGCACAAGTTCAAAAAGTTTCTCCCAACAAAGAAAACATAATTGTGATTTACAAAACTCAAAATTGCTTAGGGATTTACAGGCTATTCCTTATTTTAATAATTTTTATCTTTTCATGACAGATGCTTTCTTCATTCCAATTGCCAAATTACACGACTATTAGGATGTTTTAGTTTTAAATTATCAATTGGTGAATTTTCTCAGATCTATTTTTTTTGGATATTGTTATTATTTACTATGAAAACTTTAATCTAGGCACATATGTTTTATTTCTCAAGTTAATTGTTCTATCGTTTGATAGCAAAGTTGTTTTTAATAAAAGTTCCATACGTATTTTATGAACAAGAATAGGTTAAGAAGCTTAGAAAGATCATTGTCACAAGCTTTAAATCTAAAATATCTAAACTTGTAATGTTAGTTGAATCAAGTCACCATTTCCCCAATTTAGATAAAAAATGTTGCTAAAATATTGATTGACATATAAATGTAATCATTGAGTTTCCTTTTTTTTCACCAAAAAAAAAAAAATCATTTGACCCAAATGTTATAATTATGCACACATTTCAGAGCTTTAGCTTTATATTTTCTTCCTATGCTGTTGCTGATATGAATTTACATTATCCAAAAATATGCTACACAGCTTTGCAAAGAAAATTCCTCATGGTATAAAAAATGACAGTCCACAATATATGAAATGGAAAAAATTGCAAATAAAAATTTGTTCCTATATGTTAAAAGTCAAAAAGAACAAACGATTAGAAAATTAGAAATGGACGGATGCAAAACACAGTCAATTTTTTACTGACATAAAAAAAAAACGGCTCTAAGGCGGTTAAGTTTTACTATTGCCAATGATGCATCTAAACATAAATGAATTGTGCCAAAGATACTTACAATTCTTTAAATATCGGAACTTCCACATGGCTTAGTTCAAGGCAAAGGAATCTTCCCCCTCTTTTTAATACCCTAATAAGCAAGTTCTGATAATATCAAAGGATTGTAATCTTTTACAAATATACAAATGAGAGAAAAGAAGTTTCTGAAAACAAGAAAAAGGAAAAATATATAACAAGTAATTCACTGATCATAATGAATATCAAAATTCTGAACAAAGGGCATTCTACATCAATTTAGCAGTCATAACAATATCTTATATAAACAATTGGCATCACTACACTTACATTTGATGCAGGATGTCCAAGGGAAATAATTGTTTGGATTTAATGTCATGCATGGTGTTACAATAAAACTGAAATGGAATGGATTACTCAAATATAAAAGACATATCAGATTATTTTAACAATTCCAAAGGAAAATTATGCGAACAAAATAAAACTACTAGTCCCACAGTAGCAAAACAAAGAAGACACTCCTAGCAAGAACCCAAGATACATTTGCACGTTCCAAGTTGAAAACTGAATCAGAGAACTGAAGAAACATGCTTGCAGGAATTTCCCACTAAAAATTTGTACTCGTACTCATATAACTATAAACCATATGACAATAATAAAGGCGATTAGAAAAACTAGGATTTCTAATAAAACATAGGACAAAACCCCAACACATTTCAACCTGGTCCATTTCAACAAAGCTGTAAAATACTAAGTTATGTCAAGTCCCTATAACTGTAACTGATGATAAATATTAAGGCTGCAGCTCATTGACTTGAATATGCATAAACACAAAACAAAAGAATTAGAAAAGACTTCATAAGTTCCCAACCTTCAAGTCACCAAAACCAAAGATAAGAAATTTAAGTTGCAGGTAGTTGACTTGAATAAACATAAACATGAACATGAAACTAAACGACCAGAAAAACTCTAAGGCTCCAAACCAAATCGATACTAAAACAAAAAGTTTATTTGATATATCATTTTGTTGTTCCACAAGCTTCTCAGCTCATTGGCATTATAGGCAATAAAATCACTGTTAATCATCTAAAGATATTTCTTAGCTTGACATTTCATCTCTTATATACTGCAGCACACAATGCTAAGACACATCTCTTTGTGCCTCATACCATTTAGAATTAAATTTTACTTTCTGATGAGATAGGAAATTATGCATTGCCCTTATGCATCAACTCATTAGACATGTGCCCAGAATCATTTTCGAATTTTATATTTCTGAAGCAACAGTTTATTCCAACTCAGGACTAAATATACATATAACAAGACAATGTGCCTAGATAATGTTTCTACAATATAACCACCCATAGCTTCTCATGGCACTAACTATGGGTTCAAATTGGTTTAAATTCTGAAGCATCACTGTTATAGACTTCAAAAGATATATTGTAAGTTTTTCTAACTATTAATCTCATACATTCATCAACATAAAAAACTGAGTTGTTTCCAAAGCTTGTGTTCACTTTGTCAAAAGAAACAAAAACCCATCAGATTTGGAAGTTGAAACTTTTCCCAAAAAAAAGCCTAATATTTCGAAACTGAGATCAACCCCATACCAGTGGCATTACTTTGCAATGTCCTACTCAAGCAATATGATGAGATGAAAGAAATCCATACACTTGATGTAAGTGCCCCTCATTGCAAATCCATATGAAATCAAGAAAAGAAATTCATACAAGAAATTCACATGAATGAGAGTAAAAAGCCACAACCTACTTTCATTGAAAATTTCCTTAATAGGAAGAGGGGTCCTTCACCTGACATTCCTAATATCAACATTATTTATAGGATTCTAATTATGCAAGTTAATAAGCCAAGGGATTTGCTTATATGAATACCTATAAGCTTCGGCAAGAACTTTCTCTATATGTGTAACATTCCTAATTCCAAATGCTATTGTATAAGCATCCATAGAATTATCTTGAAAACGCAAAGCTTCAGCATCTCCCTCAACCCAAATAAGGGATTTGTCTTCTCCAAGGCCTACAAGCATCAATGAAAGTAAGACACTCGTAGCAAAAGGTGCTCATGCTGTACATAAAATTACTTGAATAAAAATTGGTTCAACATTATCCATTTTACCTCTCTCTATAGCCCGCTTTTTCCCAACATTTAGCATGTTTGGGTTGATGTCACATATAAAAATCTGAGTTTCTTCTTGCAAATAATCATTCTGTGGGTCTTGAATTGCTCTATATTTAATGCTGTTTACAGATTCTAGGATCCTGAAAGCAATATCCCCTGCAAATTCAAGTATGTCAAATTAAACCTTAGGTTTACTTTTATAAAATAGGTTGAATATGGTAGAAGATTTGAAATCCAATTGTAAGATTTAAGAAACCTTAAATTTTTATTCATGATTTAGAAATAATCTACGATTTAAAATACTGAATTATTGAATTTTAACTTCCAACTCTGCAAACTTTTTGCTTCAATATTGAAAAAAAATGATTTCTTGAATTTTAATCCCCAACAAAACCAATATTTGAAACCTGCAAAAAAGCAAAATGCAAACCAATATACGAAACCCACAAGTATAATCACTGTTAATTACATTACGAGAATGGGTAAGTATGAGGGCCACATATTCACTTTCCTTGCTTGGACAAAAGAACCAGCAACCTTAGATAGAACTATGTTGTTCCTCATACATCATAGCTTTTCTTCTTCCTCCAACTTATATCAGGCTATCAGTCTGAGTAAAACTATCAAAGAATGCTTAAAAACTAGAGCGAGAACAAAAGCCGCACGCTTAAGGTGAGCATCAGTTGCGTGATACATACACAATATGCCATATGTCAACCTTCTTAGCAGCTGAATTAATTTTCGCTCTACCAAGAACCAATGCACTTTGTTGTTAAAGAAGTTCCTATTTCCTATTTAAGATTAGGCAAGTCTCTATTTTTTTTCACAGTTCTCATATGCCTGCAAGCAACAAATTCAGGATAAGGAATGTTTACCTGTCCCACCAGCTACATCAACATGCCTAATTCCAGGGAACGGATTTAGTTTGGAGACCAATCTGAAAAATGCCATGGACAACACATATTTCAAAACATGAAGGGTAAGCATAGTCCATAAGAAAAAATCCAAACAATCACTAAAATGAAACCTCAGCATCAGACCTGTCCTTCCATAATCTATGCAATCCACCACTCATCAGATCATTCATAAGATCGTAATTTGAGGCAACATTACTGAAAACGTTACTGACCATTCGACCTTTTTCTTCTTCGCTTACTTCTTTAAATCCTGAACGTGAACATGTGATATGATATTCAACATAAAAATCTCTCGATAAGAAGCAAGGTATTTGTAGTCAACACTAAATGCTTACAAACACTGAAGCCATAACTCATGATCTTACCAAAACTTGTAGCATGTGAATGTAATTGGGAAGTGGAAGAAAGCATGTTAAAGCACTTGCGACCCAACCTCCTGCTCACCCATCCCAGAGCCATGGTTACTGCCTGATTAAGTTAATTGGTCCAATGCCAAAGCTCAAATGCCAAAAAGAACAAAAATACAGCTAATATGGAACAAAAAGGATAATCAATATTGAAATTCCAGTGAGGCAATTATTCGAACACCTTATGTGCTGTAGAAACAAAACTCCACAGTGGCACCACAGTTGAAAATCTAAAACTAATTTGAATGGTACGAATAGAAATTTAAACAGAAAAAAATTGGGACTGATAATGTGCACCGGCTGCAAGAGTGTGGATTTTCATGAGCTTGAATATAATACGGGGGGGCTAGCCTTTCAATTTTTTTTTTTCTGCTTGGCTTATTTACAGGCTAAAGTGGCAATTCCCCCTTAAACTATCATACAAGGTGCAATTAACCCCAAATTAACTTTTTGAGATATTCAACCCAAAAAATATCTCAAAAAGTGGCAAAAATTGGCAATTAACACCAAAACTAAAAAAAGTGATACACACATGCTAGAGCAAATGTGATATATGAAAAAATAGAAAATTATTTTTTTCTCTTTCTCCCTTTAATTGTATTTTCATTTTATTAATAATAAAAAATAGCCAAAGATGCAAATTGAATCCTCACGTTTTGTTCTAATTTCACATTGAACCTTATTTTTTTGCGTCAAATTGAAACTTCTTCTTTGTAAAATTAGAGCATATTAAACGTTTATTGAGTACAATCAGGTCCTATAACTTTTTTTAGTATAATTAAATTCTATAAATTAATAAAAAATTAATTTTAACGGTTAACTAACAAATATATATATATATATATAAAGTTTTTAAACCTATAAATATTTTTTAAATTTTTGTTTAATTTGAAAAACTTTACAATTAAGTAATATATATTTAAAAAAATAATTAATTTTATTCGTTAATATAAATAGTAAATAGATTATTGACAAAAAAAATTAATTTTAACTGTTAAATAAAAAAAATTTAAATTTCATTCATCAATTTAAATTTTTAAACCTGCGCAATAATTTTTAAACCTACACAATAATTGATGAATAACATTTTTTATTCAACTATTAAAATCAAATTTTAGGTCAATTATCAATTTTCTATTTATATTAACAAATAAATTTGATCTTTTTTAAAAAAAAAAAATTATATCCCTTGATTGTAAAATTTTTAGAATTCAAGAAAAAATTTAAAAATTATTTTACGGGTTTAAAAACTTTATAACTAGGTTATGTATATATTTTGAAAAAATTTCGCTAATTTTATTTTAAAAAACTTTATAATTAGGTTATTGATCTACAGGATTTAATTGTACTAAAAAAAAGTTATAAGACTTAATTATACTCACCAAAGGTCCAATACGATCTAAATTTACAATGTAGAAGGTCCAATTTGACTAAAAAAGATGAAAAGGTCCAATCTAAAATTACAGCAAAACATAAGAGTCAAATTTGCACTTTGGCCTAAAAAAACTATCCAACACCACCACCACTTGCACTATGACACCATCACCATCGGCACCACATCAACACCACTACTACCACCTCCTCCATCACCCTTATTAACCACCACCACCACACATTAACAACTAACAGCAGTACCATCACCAACCAATACCACCACCATACAAAACTATGCCAAATTTATCCAAAACCACCATCAACGTCACCCAAAAATTACCGCCTACACTGATATCATTAATAACATCACTAATAAAATTTACTACCACCACATAACACCACCATCATTTAACAGTAGCACCATTAACATATTCAATCACTGCCACCAAAAATCACCATTATCATCAACAATAACACTGTCATCAAATCAATGCCACTTCCACTATGGCGCTATTAGCATCACCATTAACCCTGAGATATACT
Source organism: Mallotus repandus (assembly GCA_949671775.1). Taxonomy (NCBI): domain Eukaryota; kingdom Viridiplantae; phylum Streptophyta; class Magnoliopsida; order Malpighiales; family Euphorbiaceae; genus Mallotus; species Mallotus repandus. The sequence continues at coordinate 13,127 of CATIWM010284226.1, forward strand.
ATAATAATAAGCAATCATTCAAAAAAATCAAATACTTAAGTGTAATCCTTGCCTAAAAAGACCAAATCTTATAGTGCAAATGATGATAAGAGGAAACAACAAAGAAAAAGAAAAAACTAAAAACCATAAACAAACCCAATAACAAAAAATGAAAACTATATCAGTCACTTCTCAAAGTTCAAATACGCCAACAACATAAAACAAGTAGAGTAGACGCATAAACAATTAAAAGAAGAAGAAAAAGGGAAGATAGAAAAATTATAATATGTTAAAGATATGCTTCAGTAGCTGATTAAGTCAAGTTTGAAGAAGTCTTAATATTCTGTTATTTTTGTTTCATGTTTTAGCTAGAATAAAATTTGTAGATTTATCTCATATTCTGTTACATTTGATGTGTACAAATAGCCTTCTTTATCAATAAAATTAGTATGCTTCTTACAACCTTTTTTTCATATCTTTAGTATTTCCCATATCATACTAAAAAACCAACATAGTGGTGTCAGAGCTCATTTTCTTGAGGGATTTGTGATATAAAAAATAAAATTCCACAACACTAAGACCATTACCCACATAAACACACAAACCAAAATTCTCAATTATCAAAACAATGATTTTAGAAACACCTTTCATTGGTGTAACTCCTTCTATATTTGATGGAGAGCACTATATATTACAGTTAGGCTATTAAAAATGGAAGCATATTTAGTTGTAAATGATCTTTAGGAAGCAGTAGAGGAAGACTATGAGATTCCTCCTTTGCTTAGCAGCCCAACACTTGCTCAAATAAAAAATCATAAAGGAAAGAGGCAAAGAAAGTCAAAGGCAAAATCATATATATTTTTTTATGTCTCATTAATAATCTTCAATAGAATAATGACCTAAAAATCAGGTAAGCAATCTGGAATTTTAGCGAGGAAGAATATAAAAGCAATGAGAGAATCAAAGACATCCAAGCATTGAATATGATAATAGAATTTGAAATGCAGAAGATGAAGGAGTTAGAAATAATCAAGGAGTATTTTGATAGACATCTAAGCATTGTCAATAAGGTGAGATTGCTTGGTACTGATTTTTCTAATAATAAAATTGTGCAAAAAATCCTTGTTACAGTGCATGAAAGATTTGAGGCAACAATTACTTCATCAGAGAACACTAATGATTTATTAAGTATTACCTTGGCAGAGTTATTAAATGCTTTGTAGGCATAAGAGTAAATGAGGCTCATAATGCAAGAAGGTTCTACAAAAGGTGCTTTTAACTTTAGAAATAAAAATAGCAAATTAACTCAGAACTTTCCACCTTAGCTTTATTGCAAAAAAAACAAATTATCCATAAATGAAGTGTTGTGGAAGCTAGATTCAAAATGCAACAATGTGGTTAATTAGAGCATTTAAAAATGGTTTATAAGTCTCAACAACAATAAAGAGAAGTAAAAGTTGCACTAGAATAGCCTCAAGAAGAACATTTTATTTGCAGTGTCTTGCTTTGCCACTTCAATCTCCATAGATAGTTGGCTTATAAATAGTGGCTACACAAATCACAAGTCCAATGATTGAAAATTGCTCAAAAAACTTGATACAACCTTCATCTCCAAAGTTAGAATCGGAAATGGAGCACAAATTGTTGTAAAAGGCAAATGAACTATTGTAATTAAAAGCTGCACAAGTACAAAACTTGTAACTGATGTTTTATATGTACCTAAAATTGATCAAAATTTTGTTAAGTGTTGGATAGTTACTGGAAAAGGGTTACAAAGTTTTATTTGAAGACAAAAATTGTATGATCAAGGATGCAAATGGCAGAAAATTATTCAATATTCCAATGAAAAGTGAATGCTTTGCTTTGAATGTGCAAGAAGAAGAAGAACTAATACTGAAGACTGTAAACAAGAAATAAAAAACCAAATTTTTAAAGACTCCAGCAATGCTACCTAGCCAGAAAAGGGTACTAGCCCCTTCAGCTCAAAAAATAATTGATAAATATGAATAATCCAATGCAGCATATCTAAATAGGCAAATTTTTAGAAAGAAATTTGGAATTACATGTGTTGAAGTAAAGAAGGAGTGTTAAAGATATGCCTCAATAGTTGACAAAGTCAAGTTTGAAGAAGTCTTAATATTTTGTTATTTTTATTTCGTGTTTTAGCTAGAATAAAATCTGCAGATTTTTTGTAGATTTTTCTCATTTTCTATTACCTTGGATGTGTATAAATAGCCCTCTTTGTCAATAAAATTAGTATATTTCTTTGCAACCCTATTTTTCATATTTTTAGTATTTCTCATATCATACTAAAAAACCAACATAGTAGTTAATTGACTTAAAAATTAATGGCAACAACAATGCCAAGATAGCAATAAGAAGAAGAAGAATCAGTAAAAGTTTCAAATTCAATTTGTTAAATAAAGAAAATAGAGATGACAGAAACCCTATGTCCCTAAATAAATTCAATTTGGTCAATACTCCCTCATCAAATTTGTGGTTTTAATTACTATGTCTCTCATCTTAGAGTTTATGATGCAGGAGTGCACCCAATAAGAGGCACATGGGGCCACGCTGAGTAATATGAGAAAGGCGAGAGAATACTTGGATAAGGAAGTAAAACACAAAAATGACTCAAAAACTGTTTTAATACTCAGAATTCGATCTGTTTATGCTCAATGTCCACAAGTTTTGTCTAGCAAATTCTCCCTAAATTTAGGTGTGAAAGTTAGCTCCTCACTTGGTGAATGATATACTCTCAGCATAAGATGGTTAACAATACCTCTGACTTTGCGAATTGCAAATAAATGATAGCCATCAAAATCAAAATTAGTGAGATTCATTGAATGCACATTATCTTGTGCTAAATTGATGAATTTGCTCAATGTAATTTTTTACAATTATCATGTTGAAACTAACTTCAACTTCAACAAGGCTTTAGGAATTTTGAATCCAGAAGAAGATGCCCAGCATATAGAATCAACACCAATACTATCAAGTCAATCAAGGTCAACAAGCAATAAAGGTAGCTTATCAAAGTCAATCAATAAGAATTCAAAGTCCATCAATAAGAATTCAAAGTCCATCAATAAGATATCAATGTCCATCAGCAGAGAAATTCAAAGTCAATCAGCCAGAAACTCAATGCAATAAGCAAAAATTCAAAATTAGTTGGCAAAAATTCCAATCAGTCAACACAAAGAATTCAAGCACTTAAAACAAGTAACAAGCAGTTATGGACTGTAGCATCAAAGGCAAGTAATGAAAGGGTTGCAACTGATTAAAGCTAGTGAGCAATGGAAGGATCGTAACAAAATCCAGAAAAATTTAACTTTTGCATTTGCATTTCAGTATATGCTACACAGTAGCTATAACATAAAACCACAAATTTACTCTGTTATATGCTATATAGTAGTTATAACATAAATTTAAAGTTCATTTCATTATATGCTACATAGTAGCTATAACAACATTTTGAATTCACTCTAGCTAGACACTACACAGTAGTTATAGCATCACTTCGCTAGACGTCCTACAAGGAATATAGTGAAACTCATCTATCACTTCGCTAAATGTCCCACAAGGAATATAGCAAAATTCATTAATCACTTCGCTAGACGTTCCATATGAAATATAGCAAAAATTTCAAATCACAATTCACTAGACGTTCCATATGAAATATAGCAAAAATTTCAAATCACAATTCACTAGATGTTCCATAGGAACTATAGTGCAATTAGCTAGATACTACACAATAGTTATAGCATCACTTCGCTAAACGTCCCACAATGAATATAGCATCAATCACTTTGCTAGACGTCCTATAGGGAATATAATAAAATTTATCACATAGCTAGACGTCCCACCGGGAATATAGCTAATTTCACCTCACGAGACGTCCTATAGGGAATATAGGGCAATCAGCTAGACACTACACAGTAGTTATAACATCATTTCGTGAGACGTCCCATAGGGAATATAGAAAAATTTATCACATAGCTAGACGTCCCACAGGGAATATAGCTAATTTCACCTCACTAGATGTCCCACAGGGAATATAGTGCAATCAACTAGACACTACACAATAATTATAGCATCACTGCTAGACATTCCATAGGAATTATAACACATCTTCAAATCACTTTTTCATTGGACGTCCCACAGGGAATATAGTGCAATTAGCTAGACACCACACAATAGTTATAGCATCACCGCTAGACGTTCTACAAGAACTATAGCACATCTTCAAATCACTTTTTCACTAGACATCCCATAGGGATTATAGTGAAATTTGCCTTAGCATTCTGCATAATGTTGCACAACATCATAAGCATCAATTACAAACAGAAGTCTCAAGATACACAAGTAAGCATCCTAACACTTTGCTTTTGAAATTGTGTGCTTATTTGCTTTGTCGCAATTTGACAAGCAAACAACGACAAAGGGGGGCAATTGTAAGGACCCAATTTCAGGACAATCAAGTACGGATTCGACAGAGGACTCCAATAATGAAAATTTCTAGCAAATAGGTCTCTAATATTTGAATTTCGGATCTTAAGACTTAATTGCATTTTTTAGGACTCAATTGTAACATTTTTTAAGGACCCAATCGTAAAGTTTTTAATTCTTTCAAGGGTCATATTGTAATTAAAAGTTAAAAAATATCACCGATCAGAATTATGTATTTCCGACCGAAAATACACAATTTTAGTTGGAATTGCACAGTTTCGATCACGGTGATTTTGATTTTTTTATTTATTTTTATTTTTAATTAATCTTTCTTGAATCCTGATTGTTTAAATAAAAGATAAAATTATGTAAAATTATCCTGATAAATTATATTATTAGGTTATTTCACAAAAAAAATTAAATTAAAAGTTAAAAAAATAATCTTATCTCCCGTGATTATCAAATTACAAGAGGTTGGCTTTTGGATATAAAAATCATATGCATTTTTATTGAAAGGGAGGCTTTTCTTTTCCAAAAAAAAAGGGCTTTTAGACGCAGAAAAAGAAAGAAAATATTTTCCTCTGTTCTTTACATTCTTTTACAAAAAAAAAGTTTCTGAGAAACGCAATAAGCCTGAGATCAAAATCAACAAAAATCAAATATGTAGATCCTATTTCCAGACGGTGAATCAAATCAACTCTGAGGAGCAATCAATACTGCATCCATCTCATCTATCTCCTTTTCTTTTCTTTTCTTTTGTTTATTTTATTTTATTTTATTTTGTTTAATTTTTAGAACTCTATCTAATAATTTTTTTTTTTGTTTTCATGATATTGATGATTATGGTGAGAGATCATAAATAGCACGTGGTTGAGTTGATACCAAAAAACCCATGAAGATCCATGGAATGCCATTGATAAACCTTTGTACTTTCACATTGTTTTAGGTTTTCTAAATTTTATTTTATTTTAATTTTTGTGTATTAATGGTATTTGTATTGTGTATTTATTTTTGATTTTGGGCATGCAACTATTATTATACATAGATTGTAATAGCTCCAGTAAAGGAAAAATAATGAAATCTTTATTTTTCTATGTTTTAAAATTGATTAGTAAATTAGGTTTATTTGGAAAACCTTAATTAAAATCAGTGGTGGCTTTAGATTAAATTTAGGTATCTCTATTTTGTTTCTCTCCATAGGCATAGATCTATTAAGGATTTTCTTCATAAGCAATATTCTCTATAAAGGTTCTCCAATAAAGATTCTCTGTTCCAAAATTCTCTTCATGGCAAAGGTTCTTTGTAAGGATTCTATACAACCAATGGTCTCATTATAGCTAGGGATCTCTATAAGAATGCTCTCCAAGAATTCTCTTTAAAAATAAGGGTCTCCATAAGATTCTCTTCGTAAGGGTTATCTCATGTGCAATAATTCTCTTCATGCATAAAATTTCTTTGATTTTTTGCTAGGTTTCCCTCCTTTATTCCAAAATATATAGTTAAATTCAAGACTATGTTGACATTGAAGAACAATGGAAAGGTTGTACATTTACGCATATAAATAGGCTTCTTCAATCATTTATATACAAGGGGTAATGTTTGTGCCTAAACAAATATTTTTTGATAAAACCCACAAATATTATAGCCTAAGACCCAATTAATTAATTAATTAATGGACAATTGTAGGAAAGGATGTTTAAAAGAATTAGAATGTGGGAGAAGTAGTTAACAGGTAGATAAAAATGGAAGTTTCCTACTACATGATATGACATCAATCATCAAACAATAGCTAATCATCCAAACAATATAGAACTTCAAACAACAAGCAATAATCCTCAAAAATTTAGCTTTTCTTTTCATTTTAATTTCGATTTCAGTGTCTTGTTTATATTTTTGTTCAATTAAACTTAATTTATACATCAGTTCCTTAGTTTTTAATGAAATCTCTAGTTGTTTTAGTTCTTTGTTTTATTTATATTTAAGCACCATAACATTTACTCTTATTTTTTTTATATTTTCAATCATTTAAGGCAATTTCAAAATTAGACTTAGCTATTTGATTCACAACTAATTAAGGAACCTTTGTAGGTTTAGGTCACTTGACCTACCAAAAATCATCTAATAGAAGTTAGATCCTTAAGGTTGGTGAATCTAAAATCACTTGGTACACTTAGTATCAAGGGCCAAAGATAAAAAAAATATACAAAAATTAAAAAAGAAATTGAGAAGATAATTTTATTATTCAATTGAATTTGATTTTTATTGAGTTTTGTTAATAATAATTAATGAGAATTTGAAAGAAAAAGAAGAAGAATCACCAATCAACTTCGTCAATTGTGCAAATTACATCTGTTAGCTGGATAGTTTATAGGAGGAGCATATTAGTAATGGCAATGGCGCTGGTGATGGTGGTAGTAGCAATGGTAGTGGTATTGCTTTATTATTGGTAAAAAAACTCGATGTAAGAAAAAAAGAATGATGGTGGCAGTAGCAGTGGTAGTGGAATTACTTTATTATCGGTAAAAAAACTCGATGTAAGAAAAAAAGAATGAGAAAGTTGTGGGTAAGGTGGTGGATGCGACCAGGTCAATGATGGTAGCAGCAGTGGTGATAGTGGTGGCGTTGTTTTACCATTGGTTTTAAAAGAAGGGATAACTACTATTACCCCTAGATTTGATCATAATTACTACTTCATCCCTTCCTTTTCAAAGTGAACTAATGACCCCTCAATTTTAATTCTATTAACTGATTTCCCCTTTATTAAACAATTTAAGAATATACTTTAATATACTATTAGTTAAAGGTCAAAATATCAATAATTATGTGAAATCTCAAAAATACCATGAAAATTTGCAAATTTGGACTTAATTGGTGTTTTAAATGGTAGTTATAGAAAAAATATCATTTAGTCCCTAAAACTTTATTAATCTTTTGAACATGCCATCTCTTGGCATACTGGTGAGAAAAATCACAACCTTTTTAACTTATTGCAATTATATGCTGACATATAAAAGTTGGCAAACTAACCTAACTTGGATTTTTTATAGCAATTACAACATAAATTTGCTTTAGTCAAAATTGATGCTGATGTGGACAACATCACCCCTTTTATATGGAACCCATAGCCACATCATTTTGCCCAGCTAGGATAATTAAAACGATGCATTTTCAAGTGCCTTCTCATGATCTAAATCCTGTAAAAATCCATTAACCACTGTTGTCCAAGAAACCATATCCTTTTCCGTCATTTAATAAAAAACATGGCTGGCTTGCTCCAAATCCCCATTTATCAAAACCTATTAATCAAATTGTTCCAAGATGTAATATTCCTCTTTGGCATAGCTTCAAACAGCTTCAAAGCCTTCCCCATATCCCCAACCTTACAATACCCATTAATCAACACATTCCATAACAATGTACTATCACCATCAAATCTTTGAGGGCTTTCATCAAACAGCTTAAGAGCAAATCCCAATTCTTCAACTTTTGCAAAAGCATCAACCATATGCATCCTAATGAAACAATCAAACTCAACACCACATTTCAAAATCATACCATGAAGGGCTCATAATAGATTTTAATACAAATGGGAAAATGAGGCGATCAGGTTTAATATCTGACCTCAACATGAGAATAAAGTGGGAAATGGCAGTCAAGAATTAGGAATTACTCACTAGCCCACAAATCAATGCATTGAAGAGATGCGAGTTCTTCGGGTGGTGGTAACTGTTAAAGATTGAGAGAGAGAGAGTAGGCGATGGATTTATGTAAATATGAGGAAGAGATTAATTGGGTGGTAAGGTGGCTACTTAAGGAGAGGTTGTGGAGGAAGATTTTAGTGTGGATTTGGTGGAGTTGGAGAGTGGTTTTGGAGGCATGAATAAGAGATACGAAATGAGGATTTGGGTGTGTCTTATTATGGTTCTTTTCTTCTAGTAACATAACATTCAAATTTTTTATTTGGTTTCTGCTCAGAGAGACGTGAAAGGAGAAGGATTTAGGGAGAAAGGGGCGTGATTTAAGGTTAAAAGGGGGCTCAATTAAAATGCACCATTTTAATTGTCATAGCTAGGAAAAATGATAGGTTGTGGGTGCCACGTAAGAGGGGTGATGTTGTCCACATTAGCATTAATTTTGACTAAAGCAAATTTGTGCTGTAATTGCTATGAAAAATCCAAATTGGGTTAGTTTTGCCAACTTTTATAGGTCAGTATATAATTGCAATAAGTTGAAAAGATTGTGATTTTTTGCACCAATATGCCCCATCTCTTTCACCCGTACTTACACCCTCACTATTAAGCATCATGGACCATCGTTAAGATTAACCCTACAACCATCTACTCTGCGACAGCTAGTAGTCACCTCTATCTCCATTAACAATTTGCACCACAACCCAATAAAATCATAGCCATCTACAATGCCATCCAACTAACCCACCATCAGCAATGCCATCACAACCACCCAAACTGCAAGATACTAGTAGCCATGTCCATCTTTATTAACCATCTGCACCATAACCCAACATACCATAGCCACCTACACTACAACCCAACAAACCTATAACCACCTGCACCATAATAAGCAATAGTCATCTCCATTAGTTGTTTCATCACAACCACCTGCACATCGCCACCTTTATACCCAAAATTGACACCACTGCAACGATAAAAAAACTAACTTTAATTGCAAATTCATTTCATATCGAATAAGAATTGTTATTAGATTTCTTGAAAAGATCTTAAAATCAAGAGGAGAAGGAGGTGAAAGGACAAGTACAAAAGGCACAAAAGGAAAAAAAAAGGTTGTCGGGGGTTGACATATTTGCAAGGTTATATAAGTGATAATAAACAAGAGTTTTTTTTTTTTTAGACGAGTTTTATCTTAAGATTGACTCTTAAAGCAATTATTTTTTTAATGATTTTAGATAAAAGTGATAAAAATAAAAATAATTTTTTTAGATTGCAGTTTATTTTAAATGTAATTTGATTTAGTTTAATTAAAATATAATTTGGAATTTCTATTACTTTTAACACTATGAATTTTTGAAAAATAATATAAAAAAGAAAAGTGAAGGAAAATTAAAAAGCAAAAAATAAAAGGCTATCTAGGTGTTGTATAATATTATAAATTTAAAAATATATCAAGGATAAAAACATCTTTTTATTAATAGAAAGGAAAAATAATTAACGGAATTAAAGTTAAGGGGTCTTTAGTTCACTTTTGAAAAAGAATGGATAGAAAAATAATTATGGTCAAACTTCAGAGGTAATAGTAATTATTCCAAAAAAGAATGAGAAAATGATGAGATATGATATAAATAAAAATGGAATAATAATATCTCACTGCTAAAAGATTTATGAAATTTTCAATTAAATCCTATAAAATAGAAGTTTTGCAATGAGTTCATAAACTTTTTAACATTGTTGCGTTAGTTTTTTTTTTTTTTTTTTGGACTGGGGATATTGGGGAAGGGGGTGGGGACTGGGGTTCGAACCTCACCTCCCAATAGAATTTTAATGCCCCTTACTGACTCCCCAATGAAATTTTAATGCCCCTTGCCACCACAACCTTTGGGTGGTGGTGTTGCGTTAGTTCTATGCGGTCAAATCTAATAGAATTTAATAGCATGTTAGTTATCTTCTATGTCTCCTTATTTTTTTTAATTAATGCCCAAACCATGAACCATGCTTCTCAGCTCCTCGAGCGATTAATAAAAAGACTATTTACAAACTAAAAGCAGGTATAAATGAATATAACAACATTATAAGTGAGAATTTTTTTTATCAATTGAAATATCATTAGAGAAACCAAAGCTTACATTAGAGAAACCAAACCAAAGTTGTGTTCTCTCTCCTCCGTGAGAGTGGAATTTCTCTTTTTTTGGTGGTTGATATGTATAAGAAGTTTTTCTCGTCATGGCTCATTCTGGAAAGTCTTCTTTTACTTCTCCTGTGCTTTTGATCTCTCTTCTTTTCATATCTTATTTTTCTCATTTTTATGGCTCCATTATAGCACACAGTGCTCCTCCTGCTCCTCTAGCAAATGGCCTCTCATGGATATTTTACAAGTTTTCTTATCTTAAAGTTGAATCAATCATCAGAAAATATCTCAAGAAAGTCTTCAAGAATGACATTGGCCAAGTTGCTGGCTTGCTTCATCTCTACTTCCATGACTACTTTGTTTAGGGATGTGATGGGTTAGTGCTGCTTGATGGTTCAACCAGTAGACCAAGCGAGCAGGAAGCACCTCCCAGTCTGACTAAAGATAGCAGGCACTTGAGAATGTCAATAACTCGCGAGAATTAATGTACGAGAAATGTGGCTGTGTCATCTCTTATGCTGATAATGATGCTATTACCGCTCGCAATGATGTTGACTTAAAAATCCATCTCCGGCAAGGCACTCCAGACTCTGTTCTCCCCTCTCATGGCGGTGATCCTTACTTGCCAATGAAAGAAAGTGTAAAAAGCTCTTTTCTGTAAGTCTACCTACCTCAGTAAGTAAGATAGTTGGTGGCTCTCTGCTCTCTTCAGAGCTGATAGTAACTCAACTGGCTATTCTCAGCCTCGATATGACCAACTCATCATGCAAGGTTAGTTTACGTTTGGGAGACGGGAAAGCGCACAATAATCTCGATAAAGCTGTATTGGGAAAAAGGGATAGAAAAGCTAGTTATAGGCTCACCTTCTTTCGGTCTCTCTAGGTTTGAAAGCCCAAATGTAATGTCTCTTTAAGGCTTTATTTGGTGAAGGTTTTTTTTTATTAGTCACATCCATTACTCCTACATATGTTAGTGTTTAGTAAAAGTAAGGTTGATGACTTCCATGGTTATATAATGTATTTCCATGGCTCTCGTTGGCTTATATCTCTTTGTAAGCTTTGGTTTCTCTATGAGTGAGAAATTAGAAGTAAAAAATTAAAAGTGATAAAATTTTAGGAAAAAATTTTGGCTAGCCAACGTTGTGCTTATGCCTTTAAGGGCTTATTGCACCGTCGGTACTATAATATTGCCACATGTTTTAAAATAGTAATAAATTTTTAATTTTTTCTTTTTAGTTACTAAAGTTCTATTTTTGTTCAAATTAAAATACCTTGAACATATTTGATCAAATTTAGCATACGTGACAACCAGAATAAATATATTTTTGGTATATTTGTCATGTTAGCATCTCATTAAATAGTCTTATCATCTTGTTGGTCCCATAAAACAAAATTTGCTTGTAGGCCCCATAAAAAATGTTAGCAAATTTTATTTTATGAAACTCACAAGATGATTAGGCTGTTTAATGGGATGTTTATGTGGCGAATATACTATAAATATACTTATTCCAGCTACCACGTATGCTGAATTTGATTGGATATGTTCGAGGTACTTTAACCGATAACAAAAATAAAACTTTAGTAATTGAAAAGAAAAAAAATTAAAATTCTGGTACCATTTTAAAACATGGGGCAAATTTATGGTAACATTAGTGCAATAAACCCATACATTTAATTTGCCTAAGTAGTTGCTCATGGCAATTGTAATATGGGTTTGTGTAAATAACAAGATTTATAACAACTAGATTAGTTAACAATGCATTCTTGAAAAAATAAATCAAAGATCATTCTTTGATATCCTGTTTTAACTAGAACATCAACATCTGATGTAACACTCATACCCTAACTATAGATATATTTGCATTTATTATGCATATTAATTGAATTTAAGCATAAAGCAAGTATATATAGTTAGACTAGTGTACCAGATCTAGCCATGACTTGTACTCAATCAAGAAGCGAAAATTTTTGAATTTTGATGACACTCAAAATTAGTGAAATTATGATAATAAAAGGGATTATGAATATAAATGAAGTGAAGAATGAGAATTAAAAATGATAAGGACTTAATTGAAATAAATAAATGTCCTAGAGTGAACAATTGGAAGCTTAAGGGTTTATAGGAAGTCTATCCATTTCATAAAGGGTTAAAGAGACTATTTTACACTAAAATCTATCCTAAAGTCCCTAGAATCTTCCTAAGTTGTGGAAATTAATAACCAGTTACATACGACCAATAAGAAAGAAAAAAAAAATAGAATAGCTTAAAAAAAAGAAAAAGAAGAAAGGGGAAGCAAAGAAAACTTGATGCTAATTCTTGGAGTTGATTTTTCATGCAGAAATTGATGATCCAAAGAACTTTTTAGGCTTGTAATTTTCATCCTAAAAGCCTGTGGTGATTCAATTGGTAAGTATTTTAATTGTTTTGGGTGATTTAATTTAGAGTTTATAGGCTGCAGTTTTCGGGTTCATTATTTCTGGTTTTTCAATCCAAGTATTTTGATCATATCTTGAGTTATAAAGTTTCAAATTAAGTGTGGTTTGATTTTGTGGAAACTTTAAATAGTTAGCTAAAGCTTTGTCTCTTAGAACTCGGTCTGATTCAAACTTTATGTTAGTGTAATAAAAGAAAATACTTTATTGCTCAGTTTCCATAGCTAGTTTGAGTATGTTAGATTATTTTTTAGGGACATTTCTCTATACACCTCCAATTGAAACAAAAGTAATTTTAAATTACTTTATACACATAAGCTTAGTGATCTGGAAAGTTTTATTTTAAGATTAATTGTATAGAATATTTAGTGAATTTTTAAATTCACCTTATTAAATCTATTATAGTTTGTAGTCTTACATGCCTAAGTAATTTAATGATGTTATCATGCTAGATGAGGCTCTATTATTATTAAGTGTTTAAGACAAGTAAATTGTGATTTATTTCAACTTAAAAAATTGGAAAATAGGTTGTCACACCAGAAAATTCAAGCAAAAGCAAGGAAATAATAAAGGTAAGTAAATAACTTAATGTTCTGCGTAAATATAGCACTTAAAATAAATAATTATAAATTTATTTGTTAAGCTGAATGGATAAGAAAAATATGTGTGTTTTAATTGATAGATGCTGATTGGTGATTATTGTGTTAATGGTTGATTGTTTTTGAGATGAGATTTTACATATGAATGGGATTGTACATATGAATAATATTTGCTGAATTCGAGTGTCCTATTTAGGTGAGAACAGAATAAATTTTTGAAGCAATATCTAGAGTTTCATAACTCCAAATGAGATTTCATTGGTTCCTATGAAAACTTTGAGATGTTATGTACAAAATTGATAGAAATAAAGGAAGCTTAATTTTGCTGTCTTGATAGCCAATTTAGGCAATACTTTTTATTGCTTAATTTTGTTGACAGCTTGACCGTGGTGGAATGTTTTTGATGTTTCTCTTTCTATACATATCAAATTGATGTGAAATCAGTTGCAAATTAATCTAGACTTATAATACTATTGATATGAAGAATATGACTTTGATATTCATAATGTGGAATTTTTGGTGTATTTTTTAGTGTCATTAAAATTCAAAAATTATTGCTTCTTGACTGAGTACAAGTCATGGCTAGACTCGGTAGACTAGTCTAACTATATATACTAGCTTTATACTTAAATTCAATTAATATGCATAATAAATGCAAATATACCTGTAGTTAGGGTATGAGTGTTACATCTGATATATCCAGAAACCAATATTCAAATTAACAATACCCAGTTCAAAAAGTAGCTTTATTCTGGGGTTTATTGCACTAATGATACCTTAATTTTGTCACATATTTCATTTCGGTACTAGATTTTTAATTTTTTTTCTTTTCAGTTACTAAAGTTCTATTTTTGTTCCAAGTTAAAGTATCCTAAACATATCGTGGCAATTGAAATAAGTATATTCTTAGTATATTCATCACGTAAGTAGCTTAATAATCTTGTGGGTCCTAGAAAATAAAATTACTAAAGATAATAAAATTGAAAATGAGAAAATAAAATTGTTTTCTAGGGCCCATAAGATGATTAGGTTATTTAATAGGATGTTTACATGACAAATATATTAAAACTATGTTTATTCCAACTGTCATGTATGCTAAATTTGATTGGATATGTTCGGGGTGCTTTAATTTGAAACAAAAATAGAACTTCAGTCACTGAAAAGAAAAAAAATTAAAAATCTGATACCAAAATAAAATATGTTACAAAGTTAAGATACCATTAGTGTAATAAACCTTTTATTCTGCTATCAACTTCAGTTAGCCATATCTTCATCTGCTAATAAATACACAGAAAAAAAAAATTATACACATACGGTTGCAATAAAAATTTCGTGAAGGGTCTCGATGGTTTGACCAAGGGCGATCTTGAGAAAGCAAACAGCCATTCTTGAGCTCCACCTCATGGTTAGGTCTTGATTACCAATATAAACCCAATTTTGTTCGAATCAAACATCAAAAGATTTAAGAATTCAAAAGTGGATGATGCTATTTTAGTCTTATTCACTTCTAGAGCTGTCTCTAACCAAGGTGGTTGCCCAATTCACCATCTCGTAACATCTGTTTCTTCAACTCACAACTCGTGTAAAAATAAGCAATAACTATTAATATAGGTCCCCAATTATCAAAAATTTATACAAGGCAATAGTAACTTTTTCATGTAATTTTGTTTCATTAAATCATGTTTTTCATTATATATTTCATTATTCAATTTTTTCTTAAAATTTTAATATTGCTTTTTGTCAATTTATTTATTTTGGTTAATAGAGATATCATATCACTTAAACATTGATGGACTGTATAATGGAGTAATTTTCCTCTTTTAAATGGACAACAGTTGGAATTAAACCATACACCTCATGATGCTTTTAGAGATTAGTTACTATTTGACTAATTGCAAATTTTATTTATTTATTTATTTAATACAATTTTGTTGGATTACAAAGTTATTTTACTAATGTTTTTTTGGTCAATTTGGCAGAATGAGAATTTCTGAATACGAACATAGAAGGCTACTTTGTTAGCACAAGCAGAATCAGATTATATTTCGTTGAAACAATTCTGCATCCTCATTCTGCGTAGCATGCACATGAAAAATGGAAAAATAGTATATTTGAATAAATTTAGGACACATTTTCTGAAGTTTCCAACATGAAAATGTTTCCAACACACACAAAAGTAAAGGCATATTAATTGAAGCTTTCATGCATCACTGTCCTCATCTTCCACTAAGAATAAATATCTAAAGTTATATATCGCTGTTCTGCCAAACAGATTCCTTAGACTTAGCTGTTCAAGCGGAGATATCTGCGTGCAATAATTGCTTAACGACATTGTGTCTTTTTATAGGCTGCCAAACCCTAATCCTCATTCACTTGAAAGATGACACACTTCTCTTGTGTCTCCAATCTTCTCTTACCATTCCTTGCTTTCACACCATCAATGTGGAAAATTGTAGGTACGTAACAAAATTGAAGTTATCATCACTTCCCTTCAAAGATAAGATATTTGCTTAAAATTCTATATAAGATTATTTTATTTTTGTTTGATTTAAAAAAAAAAATCAGTAAACAAAAATAAAATCAGTCTCGTTATTATTGTATTGTAGTGAATACAATCATAATCATTGAATTTTAGGCACTAAACTAGAAATTTCTCGCCCGCCTACGCGGACCAACCGTAAAAACCATGAACCGCAACACTCTATAAAAAGGGCATAGCTGACTGCTGGGAATTGCACCAAAGTTAATGAGCAAACAAGTACGAGATTAAAAGAATGGGTGTAAAAGCAGAGTCGTGGTTGGTAGCGGTGGTAGTGGTAGTTTGTTCAGTGGCAGTCCTTTTTAATCCTTACGCGCATGCAGCGATATCATGTGAGGAGATCACAATTCTGCTGATTCCATGCATACCTTATGGAGTGTTTGGAGGGGACGTAGCGCCAGCATGTTGCTCAGGCATTAAAAAGTCACTTGCACTTGCAAAGACCGACAAAGATCTCAGGCTTAAATGCCAGTGTGTGAAGGATCTTTCGGCCTTGATTCCTGGACTTAATTATACGAAAGTTAACGAGCTTCCTGCTAAATGTGCAACCACTTCTCCATATATAGTTAGCCCCAACACAGACTGCTCCAAGTATATATGCCCACCCCATTCCTATACTACTTGTTGATTATATTATTATATTATTATATTATATGCTCGAGGACATGCTAATTCCGACTTACATTACATCTATATATCTCTTATGTTGCAGGGTACACCACTAAGACATAGGAGGAGTGGTTGATGAAGTAGAATAAAGACTAAAGCTTGGAGGAGGGCTTAGCTATCAAGTATCAACTCTCTGGAGCCAATCACAGTAGAGTTCTTCTCTAGCTAGCTATAGCTATAGCTAGTTTGTGTAATTAATTATTTATCAATAAATTCCTCCCACTAGTAACTGTATCATACAATTATGACACAATTTGAGTAGTGTATCAATAAAGTGATGCTCATAACAAATTGATATTTTGGTGCTTGTTATAATTATCTCACATTTACTGAGATTACACAATTTCAATTTCAATGTTAAGGTTTAGAGCTTGTTCAGCCCTGCTTTGAAATGATTTTCATGTGGGTCACCTAAGTTTGGTATGTTTGAAATTAAATCTCTGAACAAGCAACAAATAAAATAAAATAATATAATATAATATTTTGCTGCCTTTGCAGTCGTCTCCATTTCAATTCCTTTTCCCGCAAAAGAATTTTTTAAATTTACCTTTTTTTTTGTCATGCATTTATATATAATGCACACAGTTTCTTCGGCAAGTTGAGATGCATAGCATCCAATAGCTGACAAATGGAATTGTATGCATTGAAACTCAGATGAAATAACGATGAACAGAATTTGGCAGAATGAAAATTTCTAAATAGGGCCATACATGTGTTCCCTGAAACAACTCTACATCCCCATCTTCTACTAACACATTCCTTCTGCTTATACACAAGACTCTGCATCCTTGGAGGAACAAATGCGCAATGGTTTAGCAAAGACATTTGCCTGCAATAATTGCTTAACTACATCTCTTATTGTGGGTCTTTTGCTCGGCTCCTTTTCTGTACATCTCAAGGCTACCAAAAATACATCAATAACTTGATCCATGATTTTGGAATCGTAAAATTCCTCTACAAGGCTTGAATCTGCAACTCTACTGATATCTCTTGTGCTCCTCCAAACTGAGTTACTCCATCCTACGATATCTGTTCCCTCTGCGAATGAAGAACCCAGAACCTTCTTTCTGGTTATTAGTTCAAGCAAAACAACCCCATAACTATAAACATCCGACTCCATGCTCTTCGTTACTGTAAACGCATTTTCTGCCAAGCCAACAATCATTTGTCTTAGAAATATGGATATAGAATATCAAGTACAATCTCAGAGTTTGCATATAGTAGTTACCTGGTGCAACGTAGCCTATTGTACCCACAACAGCAGTAGAATGCTCTGAAGCAGAAGACTGATCCAGAAGCTTAGCAATACCAAAATCAGAGACGTGAGGCTCCATGTCAGAGTCCAAGAGAATGTTTTCCGGCTTAATGTCTCGATGCACCACAGGAGGATCACAATCATAATGGAGATATGCCAATGCATGGGCAGTTCCAATGGCTATCTTGTAACGTATGTTCCATTCAAGAGATGGTGGTGCATTTGCTCCATGCAAAACATCATGAAGGCTTCCATTTTTCATGTGCCTATAAAGGATTAATCCATAATCCTTTCTTAACCAAAACTCCTCCAACCTGATCAGATTCCGATGTCTGATTTTCCCAATAGTTTTAATCTCTCTAACCATACTCTTGTTCCCTCCTTTATGTTCTGTGAAGGCAATTTTCTTCGCAGCAAAAAGTTTTTCTTCACCCAATGAAGCCTTATAAACAGTTCCATGTGCTCCCCTGCCAATGATATATTTGTCATTTAGATTTTCAGTAGCTTTCATCACCTTGCTAAGTAAAGAAGCTGGACCCTCTTCAGCACCTATTTCAACATCCTGTTTCCATCTTCTTCGTAGAACAAACATACAAGCAAATCCAAGAAGCACAAAAGCAACCAGCAAAGCAAGCACTACCATTGCAATTTCCACTTCAGTAGGGCCTTTCTGATTGTTTGATTGACTTGCACATGCTTTGAGAATTCTATTTCCGGTGCATGTTAAGCGACCTGATGGAATACAATTGACGCATAAGCCAGCATTGCCGAAGAAGGAAGAGGGAGATGAGTTCAGCAAGTCTATCATCAAGTCCGGTATTGGACCTGTGAAGTGATTGTACGAAACATTTATCAGGACTAATGCATGGATACTATCAAGAGCTGCCAAAGTTCCAGTGAGATTGTTGTTAGAGATATCAAGTCGTTCCAGCTTGATCAAGCTCCCTAGTCCTGGAGGAATCGGACCGGTCAGCCCATTACTGCTGAGATTCAATGCATATTGCAGACCTCGCAATGATCCAATTGATGAAGGAATCTCGCGACCCAATAGATTTCCACCAATCTGTAGATCTGTGAGCTTTTCAAGTTCCGACAGAAAATGCGGAATTCCGCCAATAAAATGATTCTCCCTCAAAATTAAAGTGGACAATTTTGTCCAATTCTTTAAACTTGAAGGAATTGAACCATTCAAGGAATTGAACCCCACATCAAATTTGTATATTCTGTACCAATTTGATAGCTGAGACGGCAGAGAACCTTCCAGTTGGTTATGTGAAAGATCTACAAGCTCAAGCTGGACAAGATTACCTAGCTGTGGAGGTAAAGAACCTGTGAACTTGTTCTTGGAAAAATCCATGTAATTGAGACCACCACAGTTACCGAGGCTTGGTGGGATTGGACCTCCAATATTATTTTCACTAATGTCTATGTGTGAAAGACTGGGATTTTCGGCAAATTCTGGAAGGGCCCCTGTCAGGTTATTCTCACTGAGGATCAATCTCCAGAGAGTTGAACACTGACCAACATCAGAAGGAATGCTGCCTTGAAGATGATTCCGACCCATATTGAGAACTCTTAATTGCTTTCCGAAGCAAAGATTTGGTGGAATTTCACCCCTGAACTTATTATTGGTGAAGTCCAGCTGCAATAAGCTGCTGTTGACTCCTAAACTTTGTGGTATGACTCCAAAGAAGCGATTGTCAAATAATGAAATGTTCTTTAGCTGCTTGAGTTCAGTCATCTCATGAGGTAGTTCACCAGAAAGACTGTTATTGTACACAAGGAGGTATTCAAGGCTTGGAATCCTCCAAATGCTAATTGGAATTTCACCACTCAAGTTATTGCTGAACAGTTCAAGGTCCTGCAGTTCAGTCAACTTTCCAAGATCACCCGGAAGCTTTCCCTCAAGCTGATTACTATATAACCTTAAGCTCTTCAACGACTTACAATTCCCAATTTCAGGGGGAATTCTCCCAGACAATAAATTTTCAGAGAGGTCAAGTTCAGTAAGCTTGTCTAGTTGGCCAAATGAAGCAGGAATGGTGCCTACTAAGTTACCAAGGTTGTTAAGCTGCTGCAATTTCCCATATCTGGCGGAAGACCCCCGCTGAAGTCATTGAAAGACAGATCAAGAACACTCAAGTTTTTGCAGTTTCCAAAACCTAAAGGAATGCTACCCTGTAAACCATTATGATGGAGATACAAATATACTAAGCTTTTGAGATTAGTGAAGGTCTCCGGCAAAGGACCAACTAACTGGTTCTCATTCAAATAGAGGGACTGCAATCTAGTACAGTTCCCAATTGTCTCAGGAATGGTACCAGATAATTGATTACCATACAACCATAGCTCTAAAAGTTGGCTCAAATGACCCACGCTGGTGGGAATTGAACCACTGAAATTATTATTATTCAAATAGAGATATTGCAGGCTCGATATGTGAAACAATGATTCAGGAATCTCACCAGAGAGTGAATTGGAGTACAAAATCAGGATGTTGAGACGTTGAAGGTACTTAAAACTGTCAGGGATTTCGCCAGCAAAGTAATTCAAGGACAAATCAAGGTACTGAAGCAGCCTACAAGAAGCCAACTGAGAAGGTAAGTGACCAGAGAGAGTATTGTTACTGACGTCCAGAGTGTGGAGGTGAGAAAGGTGGGAAATTTCTGGGCCGAGACGGCCAGAAATTGCGAAACCAGGGAGCTTCAAAGCGACAACACTGTGAGAGAAGCTGTCGCATTGTACGCCTAGCCAGGAACAAGGAGTAGAGTGCGAAGAATTCCATGAAGAAGAAATGGAAGGAGGCACATAAGTCCAGTGGGTCAAGAGTGATAAGAGAGCAGACCCATCAGAGTTTAGAGCTGAGACAGAGTGAGAAGAATACAAGAAGAGCAGCAAGAAACAATTGAAACAAAAGTTCATAGCGCTCAGTTGCCCGAAAACAGTTGTAGTTGGAGTCGGCAAGAAATATGCACAGCACAAGCAGAAGCCAGAACAGAAAATGTTTGCGTAAATGTCGGTGGATGTTCCTCTGAAAGAGAAAGAACAGAAGAGGAGATGATGTTTTTTGGATTAATCAAAGAAAAAAAATACACAAAAAAATATATTGTGAACGACGGTGATAGTGTGAAATCTTTGAAAGAGATTGACCTCAGAGTTTGTACGTAATAAGACCAG
>CATIWM010284255.1:0-10599 GCA_949671775.1 Mallotus repandus
TTTTGTTTGAATGTAAAATGTTGATGAATGTATCATTGATGTTTGTTTAGATTAATATTAATTTCATTATTGACATTGGGATGTATTTGTCATTTAACATATTAAAAAACATTACATGAAGCAAATTGATGTTTCAATTTATTTTCAAGTTGAATACATATGTACAAGAATTTAATTTATTGGTTTGTTCAATGTTATTTATAGTGGTACCATATTATGGCCTTCATGCAACTTTATTACTAAAAGTTAATCAAAGCAAAATTTATAAATTAATGAAATGGTATGTATTGGCACCACATGAGGGTTTGAAAGTATAACGTCATATTAAATGAAATGATTCGTATTAGCAACACGATAGTGTCATATTAATGAAATGAAGCATATTGGCACCACGACGGTTCCACTTCATATTAATTATTTAATAATTCTAAAGTAAACTCCAAATTTAAATGTCTCACTGTTATCATTCAAAAAACATCTTTCTCTTCTCAATCATCTTATATCTTTTGTTTCATATTCATAATGTCTCTGAGCATTGATAAATTGAGAAAAAAAGCACATTTAATATGATGACATCCATCAAAGATGTACCCTAGGATGTTTTGGTGGACATAATTGCTAGAGTGGGATTATATTATGTGAGAGATTTGTTCAGTATGAAATTATGGTAAGCATAAAATGCAACATTATTTCTGAAATTCAATTTTTTTTAATTACTTATTAAAATATTGTCAACTTATAGTTGTAAGGAATTTAATGGACTGTCCGAGAAACCAGAAGTGTACAGAAAGACAAATTTGGAAAGCTTTACATTAGGATGGTGGATTCATCTCAGATCTTTGTCATGGTTTATAGGAAGATGATTGAGGTTTGGAAATCCAGAAGCACTGTATTGGAAAGGGGTGGTACGTAGTTTTTGTATCTTATGATGCATGAGTTTGCAATTGTAAATAGTATAAATATTTGTATAGGATTTGTACTAATTTTTTTTAACTGGACATAATGAGTGCTTGTGCAAAGCACAATGTGACGAGTTTGGCTGCCGGCATCTTCAGCAGGCTTCTGTATCAAAAAATTACAGAGCTTCTTATATTCTAGGTGTAATTTTATTGTGCAGTGGTAACATTGAAGATGAAGAGGAAGGAAAAAGAGTTATTGAAGCTGTACTGCACATGAAAAAGATTAGAGAAAGCAGGTAAAAATTTTGTCAATTGATGCGAAGGATAGGCGGGAAGAAGCAATTAAAACTAAAAAAGAATAATTACCCTCGTGGCTAGAACCATTTGCACTTTGCATGGCTGTATTGGGTTGACGATCAAGAATCCATAAATTGTATCGATTGCATTTGTTGGAGTGAAATTATTTTTGTTTGCAGTCGATTAGGTTGGAGTGATTAATTAGAGATATTGAAATTTGGTAGATGTCAATTTTTGTTGTGAAGTGGAGACTTGATTGCAATGGTAAAAAAATGGTAATGCATTCCAAATTATAATTTGATTTCATTTGCAAGTCTTAAATTTGAACAAGCTATTTAGCCACGGTGGTGAAGTAATGTGCAGTCAAACTAGCTTTGCAAATTTAAACAATTTAAGCGATGCTAACTAACAAAATATGGGCCAAAATTGGCTAGGCGTGTAACATATAAATGGTTAAATGGAATTTTTATATGTAATTGAAGTTATATATATTGAAATAAATTGCACAAATAAATTCACCAAGGATTGTTGTTTTATAACACACACAGAGATGCTTCACCAAGATTGATTACACATAGATGGGCGCAGTCAGACATAATAATACATAAATCCATGGTAGGGGAAACCAAGAAAGTAGATTAATATTAAGGTGTTTAACATGAATTTGAATACATGTTTCAATTGATTATAAGGGAAACCAAGCAAGTAGATGACAATTTCAACAATGTAATTGAAAGTAGTCTATGAATGTAACATGTGAATTTATCATTGATTTAAGTTTAGATTAATGTATATTTCATCAATCATATTAAACATGCAATTTAACTTCAACTGTAAGGTCTAACATATGTTTAAATTGATATTAGTTTAGATTCATCTCATTTATGCAAATTTTATTGAAGTACATTTACTTTAACATTTTATTAAACACATGTTTCTATTGATGTTAGTTTAGATTAAGGACATTGATGTTATTTTAGTACAAGTCTGACATTGACATTTTGTTTGAATGTAAAATGTTGATGAATGTATCATTGATGTTTGTTTAGATTAATATTAATTTCATTATTGACACTAAGATGTATTTGTCATTTAATATATTAAAAAACATTACATGAAGCAAATTGATGTTTCAATTTATTTTCAAATAAATTTACAGGAAATGTAAAGGTGTTTCACCAATCAATTTTCTACATAACAAATGTCATTCATTTTACCTTCAATACATGATCAAATATTTTAACCACTCACTTCCTTTCTATTTCAATTGAAAATAATCTCCAGATAAAAAGTTTTAATAAAATAATCTACAAAAAGAATTTATTTATGCACTGTTGGAATATAGGAAAATAGTATTTCACCAGAATATGGAACTGGCATTAATAAAGAAAATATTACTTCACCTTGAAACACACAACTAACACATCACCTTCAAACACAAAACCAACTATGTGGAAATTTACATTATGTTTGAAGGTAACATGTTTAAAGTATAGAGTCATATTAATGAAACGATGCGTATTGGCACCACGACAATTCTACTTCTTATTAACGATTTGATAATTCCAAAGTAAACTCTAATTATAAATGTCTCATTGTTATCTTTCAAAAAACATCTTTCTCTTCTTAATCATCTTATATCGTTTGTTTGATTATTATTCATAATGTCTATGAGCATTGATAAATCGAGAAAGAAAAACACATGTAATTCGGTGACATCCATCAAAGATGTACCCCATGATGTTTTGGTGGACATAATTGCTAGAGTGGGATCTTATTCTGTGAGAGATTTGTTCAGTATGAAATTATGGTAAGCACAAAATGTAACATTTGATTTTATTTTGATTTTTTAATTACTTATTAAAATATTGTCACCTTACAGTTGTAAGGAATTTAATGGACTATCCACGCACCTAGAAGTGTACAGAAAGGCAAATTTAGAAAGCTTTGTATTAGGATGGTGGATTCATCCCAAATCTTTGTCACGGTTTATAGGAAGATGTTTGAGTTTTGGAAATCCAGAAGCACTGTATTGGAAAGGGGTGGTATGTACATTGGGTGTCTTATGATGCATGAGTTTACAATAGTAGACAGTATAAATATTTATACAGGATTTGTACTATTTTTTTTGTAACTGGACAAAAATAGTGCTTGGGTGAAATCGCCCTAAACATGGAGTCTGGCCGTCGGCACCTTCAGCAGGTTTCTACATCAGGAAATTACAGAGCTTCTTATATTCTTGGTGTAATTTTGTTATGCAGTGGTAACGTTGAAGATGAAGAGGAGGCAAAAAGACTTGTTAAAGCTGTGTTGCACATGAAAAAGATTAAAGAAAGTAGGTTGAAATTTTGTCAATTGATGCGAATGATAGGCGTGAAGGTGCAATTAAAACCTAAAAAGAATAATTGCCATCGTAGTAGGAACCATTTGCACTTTGCATGGCTGTATTGGGTTGATGATCGAGAAGGCATGACTTGTATCGAGTGCATTTGTTGCTGTGAAATTATTTTTGTTTGTAGCCAATTAGGTTGGAGTGTTTAATTAGAGATACTGAAATGTGTAGAATGTCAATTTTTGTTATGAAGTGGAAACTTAACTGCAGTGGTGAAAAAAATTTAGAAAGAATTTGTAATTATAATTTGATTTCATTAGCAATTCTTTAATTTCAACAACACTTAATAATAGGATAGTGCTAAAATGGTGTAAACTTTTACCTATCACTTCATTGATTCAACTTTAAAAATAATAAAATACAATTTCACCAATATATGCATGGTAGAAATTATTTCTTCACCTTGAAAATCATAAAATTGAAACTAACAAAATACAATTTCACATAATATGACTCCTTTCAAATACAATTTCACACTATTCTTAACAGGCTCGATGAGATCATCTAATAGTGAAATTTAAATTTGTACTACAGGGGCTATTAGAGTGATGGTGTAGTGTTGACAGAGTCGATTAAATTGAATTCATATTTCAACAACCAAATTATGTCACTAGGAAATTTCACGGTGTTTCACAAATAAAATTTCATTGGACCACTAATAAAAAGTTAAAAAAAATATTATTTCACCAGTATACGGAACTAACACTAATAATATTACTTCACCCTAAAACACACAACTAACACTTAAACTTCCAACACAAAAGTAACACTGTGGACAAAAGTAACACTGTGGACATAAAGCAATAAAATATCAACCAAGTTAGATATCAGTTCTCAGTTTTGGAGTCATCACTTGAAACAATAAACTGCGAATAACCTCCTAATCGCAATGGTGGAGATGGTGGTAGTTCTATTTCACCATGAGGCAGAGGCCCACAATTTATCTCATATCCACTATAGATTGAATTTGCACTGAAGTCAATTAGCTATGGTGTACGTATCTAGAAATACATCAGAATACTGCTGTCAATGTTGTAGTTGTTGAACACTTCAACAATACCATCCGCAAGCATGTTCTTGTCCAAAGAAACGTCATTGTTGGTATGGACTCTTACTTGCCACAAATGGTATGACCTGGAATATGTTACTCTAAGCGTAACTGTTTCTACAAGCGGTTCGCCTAAACATCGCAAGCAGTAATCAGGTACCCTCTGTTAACATATGAAGGAAAACAATAATAAGTCATAACTTGTTTCATTTAATCATTGCAATATGAAAAATAAAATAAAAAATGATTCATACAATATAATCACAACTTCTATCATGCTGTCCTTATACCGCTTGGACCAAACATTCAATGATTGTAAAGATTCAATAGGGGTTTTCCATTTTGGATATAAGGTAGCCATTGATGAGGGAAAAAGTTAAGGTCACAATAGGGTATCTTTTTTTTTTAAAGGCTTGGTGAAAGTGAGTTGCTTTGGTTTCATATAGGCTGTTTATATAGACATCGTTTCAATGCAAAGCGGATGGTCATTTATGACATATTTGAATTTCAAACTGCCAATAATTAAATCGTCATCATAAACAGTGGTGACCTTTGGGAAACTGGTCACAAATGGCTAAACCAAAGTGATTATAATTTAACTTTGCACATTACAGACATATGGCATTAAGGTGAATGTACCATTATTAGTGGATTGCACAATTGATTATAATTCCCTTAGCATGGTGAATATACAATGTGGTGAATTAAGTTCAACATGTAATGTTGTTACATAATTTTGTTAACAATTGAATGCAAACTTATTGTCACATAATGTTATAAAATATATGCAAACATATTCATGTAAACATAAAAAATGTATAACTTCTTAATCGACAGTTAAAAAGAACTTGAATTAATAGCTTATTTATAATTTTTGGTGAATGTAAGGAATATTCATGCATCATTGATATAATGATAATGTAAGGAAAATATTCATGCATCATTGATATAGTGATAATATACGGAAAATATTCATGCATCATTGATATTGTGATAATAATGCATCATTTTATAATGAAGTTTACTAAGTATATATCACATTGACATTGAGTCAACAAACCGCATTACAATACTTATAAGGAATATTCATGCATCATTATAATGATTATCAAATAATATTACAATATATTACAAATTATATTTATATATACAAATTGTATTAGTTTGTATAATTATATACAAATTATATTTATATATAAGTCCATTAAAAAATTATATTTATATACAAATTATATAATTTCAATGTTTTTATTTTAGTATGTTTTATGAGTAGCATTGATGTTAATTCCATTGAAAAAAAAAGTTCAATATATGATAAATAAGTTGGTTAAGGTTGTACTCTAAGTTTTAATTTGTGCAATTATGTAGCAATATTTGAAATTCAAATATTTATCCTATATTGTACACGTATCATGCATTGGTACATGAAATGATGCGAGAAAATGTCAATTCATCTTCATGTTTAGGATGTTAATTATCCTTAGATCACGTGCACATTATAAATGCAACGTTGTTTCTCAATAATCAAAATTTTCTCTCTGACATAAAGCTTAAAATCCATGGATATTGAGAAGAATAACAAAACTGCCTATTCTCCAGTAACATCCATCAGTGATGTACCAGAACATTTGTTGGTGGACATAATATCTAGAGTTGGAGCACATTCAGCAAGAGATTTAGTGAATTTGAAACTATGGTATGTCACTGGTGAATTGTTGATTTGATTATTTTGGAAACATTATTGCTTACTTAATGTAATTCATTTTTCTTGTTCTTTCAGTTGTAAGGCTTTTAAAGACACAACAGAAGAACCAAAAGTTTACAGATGGGCTAATATCGATAGCTTGCCTGGTAAATTGTGGGTTTGTCCACCAACAATGTGGTAATTTTTATCTCGATGTGCAAGTTATGAAAATCCAGAGTCATTGTATAGGGAAGGGCTGGTAAGTAACTTGAATATATTTTTCAAAATTTATTTTAATGTGAAATTTAATGTAATATGAAACTGTAAATTATTAGTTTTCTTTTTAGGAAGCGTGCTTCGACATACATCCTAACAAGATGTTAGGGCGTATGGATCTCCAGAGGGTTGCAGCAGGAGAAAATTACCAAGGATGGTATATTTTTGGTGTTATTTTATTGTGCAGTGGCAACTGTTATGATGAAGTGGAGGGTACAAGACTTATTGAAGCTGTTAAACATTTGAACAAGTTAATAGAATGTAGGTTGAAATTTGTTGAAAGAATTCATAGGATTTGGGTCAGGGGTAATTTGTTACCAAAAGACAACAATTTTCTTTAAAAGTTGCACCACATGATATGTGGATGGGTCAAACCATATGAAGGTATTGAACTAATAGACTCCATTGAGTGCAGCTGCCACCGTGAAGTGTTATTTGTTTGTAGCACAATTAACGGTTGGTATTAAGTGAATTAAATTAGCAATATTTCTGTTTCTGTTTATATTACTATTTTAACAAAAGAAATTAGTCTCCTGATTTGTTCATTTCAAATTGATTTCATAAGACAATTGGATTCACCACTAAATCAATTGGTTTAATTTGCTTTATGGCTAGATTCACAAGTCATGTATAATTATTACTCTAGTCTAGTTGACATATGTAGCTGAAAATTCATAATGCCGGTCTAATCATTTTTTGCATCGTAAGGAAAGAAACCTGTTCATTTGGCGTCATAATTCGAGATGATTTTCCATTTGTTAATCAATGATAAACACATCATCAATATCACTTATCTTGCGTGGAGTTTCAATAACCTTACTTTCTCGAGCCCCAAAATTCAAAGGCCTCAGAAATATCATATATCAAGTTGTCAACTAAAATTAATGTGAACTAATACACAAAGTTTTGTTTCACCAACTAATTCAATTTACAAAATATTGATTCACCATCATTATGGAATTCAGTTTACAAAATAATGATTCACTCACATTGGCTAATTAGCTAATAAATCCACAAAATATTGATTCTCAGCATTGGAAAATTCAATTTACAAAATATTGCTTCACCAATCTTAATTTAAAAAAAAAAAAATTTACAAAGTGAAATAACAAATTTCAATAAGAAGAATGTCATATGGTCAACTAATTTCACCAAGTATTTGTGGTACATTTATCAAAACTACATGTGTTAAGAGTTGTGTCCATTAAACTTCGTTGAAATGTGTATATAAATATCAACCTACATATTGGTTTCTCCTCTAAATATAAACAAAAAACTTTGTACTCCATAAAGAGTCATTTTTCTAAAATTCAAATTCTTGTGAGTTACTGATAATGGCAGGCTCCCTCAGCGATATATCGAAAGAGGTGATCGTTGACATAATATCAAGAGTGGGAAGACATTCTATGAAAGATCTTTTCAATTTTAAATTAAGGTATATACAATATGCTAAGTGTGAGCTTTGTTTTGTTTTGTTGTTGGTTTTTATGTTTCAAACCAACTGATTATTTGTTATTGTTTGTTTTTTCCATATCAGTTGTAAGTATGTGTGTAATGTAGCAGACCACCCTGACATTTATTGATAGGTTAATTTGGATAACATCCCTAGTGAACGTTGGATTTCTCCACTGTCAGTGTTTAATTTTTTACACTGTTGCGCCGAGTATAAAAATCCTGAGTCATTGTACAGGGAAGGGGTGGTATGGACATATGATTTTGTTTTCAATTATAACAAAATGTAATGGAAAAAAAATTACATTTTTTTATATTGTTGCATATTCTTTTATAGGAAACTTGTTTCGGCATATCCCCTGACATTGAGACAGGCCGTGGCATACTAGAGTTAGCATATGCATCGAGACATTATAGATCATGGTACATTTTAGGGGTCATCTTGTTGTGCAATGGTAATAATAAGAATGAAGAGGAAGGCAAATGAATGGTTGAAGATGTGAAACGAATTAAAAAGCTGGAGAAAGTAGGGCATCTCTTGTTGGTGTACTTGAATAGCTATTTGTGACAACCCAAAATAAACGAATGTCCTAAAAGCTTTTTCCACAGGCATTTAGGATGGTGTGGATTGGTGGATGATAATGTTATAAACTGTGTTGATTGCAGCTGTGACCATGAAATTAGATTTATTTATGGCAGACTAGATTGATTAGATTAGTTATTTTCTCCCATATGTACTTATAATGTAATTTCATCAATCAAATTCCCTAATGTTTTGAATTTCTATAGAAATTGTAATGTAATTTCAAACATGACAAATTATGTTGTGCTTATCATATTAACTTAAACCATTAAAACATTTTCCATGTTATTATTTTGAAAATTCCCTAATGAGGTACTTTCAAAAATTGATTTCATCATTCAATTTGTTTCACTAAAAGATGGTAATATAGTTTACAGGATGGCGAATAAAGTTTGATTATATTATATAGAAATATTACTCTGTTCGATGTCTAATGCACATGTTGGAGGATGTTTGTAATTCCTATTACTCTGTTAAATATGACATTTTATTTTTTTTTGTCGCCTTTAAAATGAGGCCGAATGTACAATTCACCAAATATGATGAACGATTTTTTTAAAAAGAGAGGGAAAACGAAAATCAAAACAAGGGAGTGCAGGCGTTAATTCCTTCCTAATTTGGGGCGCCTTATGTCATTAACTCTAAACTTGCATTACCGATAACCTCGATATTAGCTCTTATCTTAAACATAGAAAATAGCACCAATTCAAATCTCTTCCAAATTCAGGCTTCCAAAACAAGTCACTTTCCCATCAAAGTATCTTCAGTAAACCTTCCACCTCAATCACTATAACCTGTGTTTAAATCTGTTAGAAACCATCCAATTAGAAATTCTCATCTGCTGTGAGAATAGTTTCAATACCCTAATTTTATAATATCCTCATAAGATCTATTATTTTCATCGAAATCAAATGGAGGAAGTTTGTCCTATACAATCACAGATCAACCTTTAACATTTGTGTACACTAGTAGATAGCTGCTGACCACTTCTCCCTGGTTGGTAAGGGAATCCTGTTTCTATCACCCCATTAAAACTTATTTTAGAAGGTGTTACAAATCAAAAAAAGGTAGTTTTAGATTAAATATCACAATATGTTTGTTTGTATTAATAATTTCACTATACAAATTATATATTGTATAATTTTTTTGTTTTTAAATTTTAAACAGACAAAATGGGCGATGTCAGGTCCACTGGTGCTTCAGATGACATATGTACACACAATGCGCTTCAGGTTAGTAGTTTTATTTCTTATATATATATTTAAAATGGTTTTGATTAAAATGCACTTCAGGTTAGTGATTTATCAATATTTTGAAATAGCCAATGATATAAATTGCATTCAACAAAATATTAAAATTTCAACAATTGACTAAAATAAAAAAAATCTTACAGTTACTACTATTTCTGAAATCACATGTAACATTGAGTGATGAAGAAAGGTTGAATATGAATCAAACTCGCGCTTTGGTGGAATTTTTTCATTTTTAAATACAATGGTGTTGTGTAATGATATGTAAGTGTATATTACATAAAATTAAAGAATTTGATAGATGGAAACATGATATATATATATATATTTTTTTTTCTAGGAAATTTAAAATGCTTTAACTGTGGAGGTGAAGGCGGAACCATTACCACCATATTTATCATTGAAGTACATACCTCTTTTTAAATTTTCTTAATACTGAATAATTAATTAATGTCCAGTACATTTATGTAATCAATTTCAAATATATATTTTTTAATTTTTTTTTGTTTGTGATGTAGGGGTTGGATTCCACTCAAGGATAATGATGAGGTTATCTCTGTTTATCCATTTGCAAGCCCCAAGGATGAAATACCTGCTACACCCTTCCCACTGCCTAACAAGGATGAGTTGTTACTAGCTGCAGATTTGAAACCACCTGTGGATAGCCCTAGCATGAAGTCCTGGCACAAACCACATTCTAAGTGGATTAATTGGATTG
>CATIWM010284266.1:0-10619 GCA_949671775.1 Mallotus repandus
GAAAAAATAAAAATAAAAAAAGAAAAGGAAACAAGAAAGGATAGAAAAATAAAAAGAAAATAAAAAAAGAAATAAGTAAAATTATTTAAAGGAACAGTATATTAATGAAAATAAAAAATATATAGATATAAATAATAAAAATAAGTACATTTTTGTTAAAAATTAAAAAAAAAAATATCTAATTGTGTAAGTTTCTCTTAAACATATTGACCGACTAGCCGACGTCAAGCAAATATTAGAATTAGAAACGCGACGATCAGG
Organism: Mallotus repandus; assembly: GCA_949671775.1. Taxonomy (NCBI): domain Eukaryota; kingdom Viridiplantae; phylum Streptophyta; class Magnoliopsida; order Malpighiales; family Euphorbiaceae; genus Mallotus; species Mallotus repandus. The sequence goes on from CATIWM010284266.1 coordinate 262, forward strand.
ATTGACATGTCACATCATGTTGCTTTTCAAAATCCTAAGGAGATAAGACTGTCCTAAATGCAGCCCCTAAGATATATCTTAGTTGCGTAATGATTTTTTTTCGAACCATATAGTTGCATGATGATTAGGTAATGGCTAAAGTAGCAATTTACAAATTTGGCAAAATAGCTCATATTAGCTCTTTAGAAGCATCCAATTCAGTTCAAAACCCTATTTTATTAACTAATATACTCCAAAATTTTTATACATTAACTTATTAGATTCATTTTATCAAATTTTAAAATATGCAAGAAATAAATTAATAAAAATTTAATTTAATTTTTTAAGGAATTAATATTCCATTAAGAATAAATATTTAAAATATAGAAAAATAAAAATTTTAAAATTTTTCCATAAATTAAAATTAAAATGATCAATTATTTTGTCAAATGAAAAATTTTAAAAATTAATCTCCATCTGTTTCAATTTTTAATTATTATCAAATAGTGTTCATTTATATAATTAAATAATTATGCTTGTAGTTTCAAAAATTATTAAATTTAAATTTAAATTATATGTGTGTGTATATATATATATATATATAGTATGTGAATAAAAATAAAATACGGAGAACATAGAATATTTTAACTATAGGTAAATCATAAAATATTATTTTCAAAATTTTTAATTTTTAAAATTTTCTATTTAGTGTAATTTAAATTATATATCCACATTAAAGAAATGGAGAAAAATAAAAAATAAAAAATAATTTGTTTTTAATTTTTTACTAAAAATCAAGTTAAAATTATCAATTATTTTTAAAATCCAATATTGAAAAGTTTGAATTGTATCATCCATTCAAATTTCCAATTTTTCACTAAAAATTAAATCAAAATGATCATTTTTGAAATTTTAAAAGTATATGAGTAAGAGTAAGAGATTGAGAACATTAAAATTTTAAATATATATAACGAAATAGAGAAAAATTAGAAAGTTAATATGGAGTAAAGTTGGTGGAATAATTTGCAAGAAAATTAATTTCTGAACTAATTAACCATCATGTCCAAATTAATTTCTTTAGAATCTTTTGGCCTTTCGTTGCATTCGACAATAGGGGGGAGTACAGTTTCCAAATGAATCAAACTAATTTGGTTCAGTTTTGTTACTTCATATTTTTTTAAAATTTTATGAACTGAATTGAACCAAACTGAAATTTTAATTTGATTCGATTCAACTTTATGCTAAAAAATTTAATTAATTGAAATAATCGAATAAATCAAAATTATTACTTGCAAAATGTAAATTCCACTCACTGATGGTATTGTAATGGGAGGTGATGCTGGCTTAAAATTGTTACTGAGAAAGCTTTAACTTTTACCTAAACGAATATAAATTGTAGTTATTAATTATTTAATATTTTATATTTTACAGAGAAAGCTCAACCATTGTCTCTATTTTGAATACAATACTTATGTTTTAAGTGGAAGTTGTGAATAGTCATTGAAGAGTTTCCTTCTCTGTGAGGGTTTAGGGTTCACGCTTCTTGTCGCGTCTTGTTCCCTTTTAGGGTTTTTGTTACTATTTTCTCTAGTTTTTCATAGGTTTTAACGTGATTTTCTTCTTCCACCAACCTGATTACCCTGTTACAATCTCGTCCTATCTTGTTTTATTTTATTTTCAAATATTTTTTCGCTTTTCTAATCTTTTCCTCATTATTTATTCAGTGTTTTATGTGTGCAGTTTTTCCATTGCAATATTCACATCAGCTCCCAATTGGCTTTGAAATACCTGAAGGATTAGTCTATGCTTTCATTATACAGCGACCATTGAATTTAAGGGATTTATAATCAGAGCTTGTTGAGATTGTGACGAGAGTTTTCATCCAGGACCTTAAACAGAAGAATCATGTCTTGCAGGTTAGTGGCTCCTAACAGGTTTACATAGCTACCTCAGTTGCTGCTCATTCAATCCCGTATTCCACACTTTCTTTTCTTTTTTCTTTGACTTTCGAGCATAAAAAAAGAGTCTTTTCATTTCAATTTTGTTTTGGTGTTTAAAGGTTCAAAAGAGCGATAAGGATTTGTGTTTAATCTGATCTAAGTTTAGGTTTTTGGTTGTGAGTTGCATGGATGAGGCTTCTTTAGTTTGTCGGTTAGCTTGAAAATTTAAAGTGATGGCAGTATGTTACTGTGAAAGGGAACAGAATCTGAAATCTTGCAAGGTGCCGAAGAGCTAATCTGTGGGTTCAGTATGTTGACCCTTTGCATGATCAAGGTCATAATCAATCTCAAAACAACATTGGTTTTAAATTTAACAATAAATTTTTATTGCTAACTTTTATATTTAAGTGTGTTTAAAAGTTAGGTTCAAGGCTGTAATCAATAGGCCTTGAATTGAAGTCCAAACAAGGCTATTTGAAGGTGGAACTGCCCCTCACGATCTCCTCATTGTAATGAGGAGGGTCGCGGGCATGAATTAGAGGAAAAGCTGAGTGTGTAGAACTTTGCACTGCTCACGGTCTGCCCTCATGGCTATGAGGGGCATGGTCACAGCCGTGAGGAGCATGGTCACGACCATGAGCATCTTCAAAGCCCTTGCAATTGCTAGTTAAGAGCTTTAACGTCTATATATTTGACCTTCACGATCGGGACACCTCCCCTCATAACTGTGAGAATCAGAATTCCTATAAAATGCTGAAAATTCATTTAATGAAGCTTGAAGAGGTTGAGGAAAAACTTAATGCTCTGCAACAACTGGAAAATCATCCTTAACTATAAATACACACATGAAGACCTCTTATAAAGGTTAAGATAAGTGATTGAACAAATTTTCTCTTAGAAATTCAAGTGTGTTTTTTATAGCTCTTCTAAATTCATTATATTCAATACACACTTTGAGAGTGTGTTTTATGTTCTAGTTTAAGTTATTCTTCTTCTTATTTTTTGGGTTGAAAAGGGAAGCAAGGAACTAAGTTTAGAACGAATTGGTTTAAGTGTTAGCCATTGAAACACTTGGGTTTTGGTTTCAAGAGTAAGCCAAGAAAACTCTTTATGTAAGGTTTAAGTGTGACCCTTAAAAACACTTGGGAAAAGGTTTTAAGTGAGCCCTGAAAACTCAAGTTGTAACACCCCTCCCCTCTAGTACCACAACATAACATCACATTATTGATTATGGTACCGTCAGAGAGTAGCGTTAGCTACACGACTAACCTCTACCACTCACATTAAACAAGATATCTCTTAAATTGTAAATGACATAATTATGTATACAAGAACTTTTCCCATAAAATTTATACGATGGCAAGTAGCATTTGATTTCATAACTTAATATAAATATATACATGATAAGCAATCTGGTTATATAAAAATATAAGCAAAAGGAATACATAAGATGTACTTCAATAACCCTCTCTCGAGCACCTCTCATGGAGTGTGAAAAAATGTTCTTCATCCTCTAGCACATCATAGGCCATAGTAGAAGTCAACCCCATTCTATCACTGAGTAAAAAGTAAACCAATCACAGTCCATAGGGGAAAATAAGCTAGGCCACTAGTAAAATGACAAAAAGTGGATCCCAGCATATCTAAACTCATATCCAGGTCAGAGAGACCAGACCTGCAGTGCTAGTGTCATAAGTGACTCTGATAATGGTACACACAGAATCCATATACTCCTTTCTAATAGCTGAAATGCGCACATCCACCCTTATCGTCTCTACAATAACTCTGAATGCAAACTCTGCGTCACCTTTGTTTCCAACTTAAAAACCTCATAAGTCATGGTGGTCCACTGCACCGCCATCTGAAAGTCTCTAGCTATACAAACTAAAATATATAGCCTATACTGGAAAATATACAAGGAAAATATACAAGGAAAGCAAGCGTGAGTAATTTCGTAAGGAAATTACCAGTGAGTAGCTAAAGAAAAATACAATAAGAAAATGTTTTAAAAATTATATCAAGAAAGAGGTAATCAGTCCATGGTTCAAGTCGGTTGTAACTTGAGAAGTTCACCACCGAAATTAGCCAGGCACACAGGTCACTGAAGCTAACTAACCACACAAATCATTAAAAGCTCAACTTAAGGGCCAAGAGATAGTTGTTTACACAGAATTTCTGCACACAAATAAGCGTACATGGTTTCTTTTTTTATTTTATTTATAGGTTATGTTCTTAATACAGTAAAGTAAAATCAAATGCATTCCTAAGCTACAAATGCACGTTTTCTTCTTATTTATTTTTGTTCTGTTTCTTCATCATCTTAACCAAATTACCCAAGCTATAATTCCACATCTTTCGCTCATGAAATTCTGCTGCAAAACTCACTTTGGACAGTAGCATACCCATGTTGGATAACAGCAAACCCACATGCTCTTTTTTACTTATTTTTTTTATCTATTTTTAAGCTTCGTTATGAAGTTTTTTAAATTCTATTTCTACATTTCATTCCCATGATGATCAACAGCAAAATTCACTTAGAACAGCTGAAAAACTCACAAAATTCTTTCCTTTCCTCTCCTTGATAATCAGCAGCAACGTTGGGTTGCACAACAATAAACTCAATGACAGCAAAAGTTACAAGGTTCATGATGATTTAAAGTGAAGAACAACAGCAACTAATTTCTATAACAAGAGCAGCAGCGAAACACAAGTTTCAGGTCTGTTCCAAGAATCAATAAAGAAGAGGGGTACCAAAATTATTTAATTCCAGCAACAGAACGATTCTCAAAACAGTCATGTTTCACAAAGAAAGTAACAACAAGAATGTGAAATTCAACAACAATAAGGATTTAGAAGTAATTATAGAATCGATTCAAGAGAAGAAGATGAAATTCATCAACATAAAAAAAGAACCTTCAGCTAGAGAATCTCATCGAATTTTTTAAAAAATTGGAACAAGACAAGATGCAGAATACCGCTCACATTCAAAGCTAGCCTTCTCTTTATCCCCTCGCTGCTTTAATGGACTCAATCCTAAGGCCACAAGCAGCTCCTAATCATCATTCACAAAGAACTTCTTAGTTCTTGCTAAAAACTCATAATTTATAACATGCAACTTCAAGAATTCTCCTTTAATTCTCTATCTAAATCTCTATGCATGTAACTTTAATCTAATCTAATCTACATTCTACATCAATCCTTCTAATCACCCAATGTTTCTTACCTTAGTGATTGCTTGATCTACCCAAAACTCAACCAATTCAAAGCTCTTTCTTCAATTTTTTTTAAATTCTCTTCGCTGTTCCAGCTCACTTAGATCTTCAACTTCCAAAGTAATTTAATTTCTGATACTTGCTTCTTGAGGAGAAACAAAAACTTATCCATTTACATGCAAGATGACTTGCCTTCCATTCTATCCTCTTTTCACGTTTTTTTCTTTTTTTAATGCAGAGAAAAAAAATTTAATAAATGGCTAAGTGTAAGAGGAGACTTACATGCCTCTTGACACATTTACAAAGAGACATGTGTCTTCAATTTATGCATTTCACTTGACACCTAATGCATTTTTTTTAGACACATTCTTACTTCTTTCTTTCTTCTTCAATTATACCCTTCTAAATCTTAATTTTTTTTCAATTGAACCCTTATCTCTTTTATTTCTTATAAATTAATCATTTTCATTGGTCAATTTTGTTAATTTGGGACTTAATTAATTATTTAATAATAACAAATCTTCAATTTAGCATGTTCAAGGATACATATGTGACACAAGTTGTAAAGGTTTAAGTTGAGTCTTGAAAAACAATCTAGTAAACTCAAGCTAAGTAAATAGATGGAGTGGGTTGAAAATCCTAATTTGGGGATAAGTTAGGTGGAGATGTAGAATTAGTTGAGAATCTGAACTCCTTAAATTCTTGTGTTCATCTCCTTTTCTTAATCATTCCTTAAATTTGTTTTTAATTTTCTTAATCTTTCACCCCCTATCTAGGGTATTTTCAATTGGTATCAGAGCTTGGGTTCTAGGTACTTAATTACTAAAATTCAAGATCATGAGGAGTGAATCTTTAAATTTCTCATCTATTAGACCATTTTTTTATGGTAGTGATTACCCTCATTGGAAGTTTAAAATGAAGTTGTATTTAAATAGTGATCCCATTAGACTTTGGGATGTTGTTTTGAAGGGTTGGGAACCACCTAAAGCTACTATTGATGGTGTAAAGACTAGTCTTGCAAAAAGTTAATGGAATAATGAACAAAGAGAGGAGAACCATAAGAATAAAAGGGCCATGTTAGTTCTTATTGCTTCTATGTTAAGAGAGAAAGGTGGCAAGCTTCAATAATGCATTTCGGCCAAAGAGATATAGGAAACTTTAGAGAACCACTATGAAGGAAACATCAAAGTTAGATCAAAGAAGGTTTAACTCCATGTTTATGAGTATGAACTCTTCAAGATGATGCCTCATAAGTCCATAACTGAGATGACTAATATTTTGAATACCCTTTTAACAATCTTGAGGAAATTGGGCAAGCATTACTCCAGAAAAGAAGTCAACACCAAGATCTTGAGAGTGATATCTAAGAAGGATTGGGAGTTAAGGGTAACTTCAATTGAAGAATCTCATGATCTCTCCAAGCTTTCAACCAACATCCTCATTGGTAAGCTTCTCACTCATGAACTTACCTTGAGGTAAAGAGAAGAGAAGTAAGAAGGCAAAGAATAAAAGAAGAAGAGCCTTGCATTCAAAGTATAACAAGACTCAGGTGAAGATGATGAGGAGATTGCATCATTCACTAAGTATTTCATGGAGTACTTAAAGAAGAAAAACTTGAGCAAGCATAAGGAATATAAAAGAGGTGGATTTAATAAAGCCAAGAAAGTCACACGCTTCAAGTGTAAGAGATCCAGTCACATTCAAGATGAATGTCCCAAGCTCAAGCATAAGGAAGCAGAGGAGAGGAGAAAAGCTTTCTAAGCCACTTGGGATGACTCATCCGAATCCAAGATGGAGGAGGAGCAATAAGACCCATCAAACCTTTGCTTCATGGCCTTGGAGAATGCATTTGAGGTACCTCTCTTGTCTAATTCTTCTTGTGATAATTCTTATGATGATTTATGTGATGATGAGGATCTTGATGATGACAACTTCCTATTTAGAAAATTAGTTTTAAAGTGTAAAAAACTACTTTCAAAGAAAAAGTTTTATAAATAAAAGTTTTAAAGGTTGTCTAAAAGCTTTGAGGATTTGAAATTAGAATTTTCAAATGTTAGTTCTTCAAATGAAAAATTAACTCTTGATTTGAAAACATCTGTCTCTTCAAAAGAAAATCTTGACAATGGTAAGAAAGAAAATGAGTTACTTTCAGAAGGAGATTTTAGAACTTAAACGTACCATTTCTAAATTTCAAAAAGGGAAAAAGACTATTGATCATCTCCTAGATAGTCAAAGGTTTCATAGCTTGAAATAATAACTTAGCTTTTCTAATGAAGCCTCTACATCATTAATTCCCCCTAAGTTTGTTAAAGCTACTCTTGCTTCATCCTTCATTTCTTGTGAGAGCTATAAACCTCAAGATTCTAAAATTAATAGTCTTAAGAATCCACATGTCAAGGGAAAGCCTCTAAAGGCTAATATTTTCAAGGATCAAGGCTTTAAGGCTAAAATCAACCCTAACCCCATCATGCATATATGTATCACAATAAGAGGCACAATTATATGCACTTTAGACCTCAAAAATTTCATGCATTATTGTGTTTGTGAGATGCACACTCATTCTAGACTAATTATGTCTAGAAAAGCCACCAATCATCATAACCATGCTAAATTTGCATAAGTTGGTAGGCAAAATAGATCTACAAAAATTAAATATTTTTATTGCATGAAATTTGAACATACTAATAATGTGTGTTACTATAGAAAACTTCATCTCAACCTTCTATCCATGCACTACTTTGAAAGCCATAAACCTAGACAAAATAAGGTTTGGATTCAAAAGGTTATTTAATGATTTTTGCTATAATGTACCAATTATTGATAAATTGATAAAATTAATTAATTTAGCTTATAAAAAAACTTGCACACATCAAAATGTTCAAAGAGAATTTGACCCTTTGCATGATTGAAATGATTCTTGTTGTTTTTCAAATTTCATTCTCATTTAGAATCATTTGTTTTTCTTGGTATTTTATTTTATACACTCTTTTTGAACTACATATTGACAATCATAATTACTATTGCCAATTCATTAATGTATGATTGTCATATGCTTCATTTTTCATCTCTTTTAACAACAAATGGTATTTGCAACTTGTTGATAAATCAATCTCTATGGTTTATCAATAAATAAGCAAACTTCAAGTTGTCCCTAAAAAAAAAAAGAAGGAATTTCACCTTTGCATGACCAAAATACTTTTCAAACATTACTTAATTTTGATATGCTATTTTCTCTTCCTTTTCCTTTAGTATTAAAACCCCTTGGCATCAATTTCTAATTTCAATTGATATCATCTTTGAAATGGTATGCCTATTTTTCAATTGGTATCTTATAAAGGGGGAGAAAAATTGGCATGATTATTCTTTTAATGCCTTGTTTTATGTTTTATAAATGGGGAGAAATGTTGATTTTTAAAAATTAATATTTTTCTTACTTTTTTTTAATTTTATTTCCTCCCTTTTTAACTTTGTCAAAGGAGGAGAGAAATATGGTATTTTGAATGATATATGATCTTTGACTTGTTTTTATTCACCTTAGCATATATTGAAGGAAAAAAAATTTTAAATCCTTAATATATGATTGAGGGGGAGTATTATTATGGATAAATGCACACTTATACACTTAGCGATTCTTTATTCATCATTCAAAATTGATTGTAAAAGTCAAAAAAGGGGAGATTGTTGACCCTTTGTATGATCTAGGTTATGATCAATCTCAAAACAATATTGGTTTTGACTTTAATAATCAATTTTGTTGCTAAATTTTGTACTTATGTGTGTATATAAGTTAGGTTCAAGGGTGCAATCAATAGGCCTTGAATTGAAGTCCAAACAAGGCCATTTGAAAGTGGAATTGCCCCTCACGATCTCTTCACAGTCGTGAGGAGGGTCGCAAGTATGAACTGGACGCAAAGTTGAGTGTGTAGAACTTTGCGCTGCTCACGATCTGCCCTCATGGTGGTAAGGAGCATGGTCACAACCGTGAGCATCTTGACATCCCTTGCAACGGCTAGTTCAGAACTCCAACGACTATATATTTGACCCTCATGATTGGGACACCTCCCCTTATGACCATGAGCATCATAATTCATACAAAAAGCTGAAAACTCATTTAATGAAGCTTGAAGAGGTTGAGGATGAACTTAATGCTCTCCAACAGCTAGAAAATCATCCTCAACTATAAATACACACATGACGACCTCTTATAAAGGTGAAGACAAGTGATTGAACAAATTTTCTCTTAGAAATTCAACTGTGTTTTTTATAGCTCCTCTAAAATTTATTATATTTAATACATATTTTGAGAGTGGGTTTTGTGTTCTAGCTTAGGTATTCTTCTTCTTATTTCTTGGGTTGAAAAGGGAAATGAGGAACTAATTTTAGGTTTAAGTGTTAGCCATTGAAACACTTGGGTTTTGTTTTCAAGAGTAAGCCAAGAAAAATCTTTGTGTAAGGTTTAAGTGTGAGCCTTGAAAACACTTAGGAAAAGGTTTAGAGTGAGCCTTGAAAACTCAAGTTGTAAAGGCTTGAGTTGAGCCATGAAAAACTCTCTTGTAAATTCAATCTAAGTAAATAGATTGGAGTGGGTTGAAAATCCTAACTTGGGGATAAGTTAGGTAGAGATGTATGATTAGTTGAGAATATGAACTTCTTAAATTTTTTTGTTCATCTCCTTCTCTTTATCATTCTTAAATTTTTTTTTTTAATTTTCTTAATCTTTCTTTAGCCCTATTCACCCCCCCCCCCCCCCCTTTGGGCATTTTCATAGTAACAAAGGAACTAAGGTGTCAGCTATTGGCTGGGGTACTTGAGTCTATTTGGATAATTGAGGGTCTATGCTAGGGTCCTTTTTAGTTGGCAAAGGTGAATCCAAATGTATATGTGATTTGTATGGGTTAGAGGGCGAGGCAGGTAGTATATCAGGTGAATTGACAAGAGCACTATTAGGTTAGAGTTAGAGGTTTAGTAAGAAAGGCCCATATAGTTAGTCTAATCTACATATTTTAATTAAATGGGCTAAATCTACATGTTTTATTTTACAAGTGAGCCTAGAAAACTAATGGGCCTAATTCCTACTCAATTTTATTTAAATGAGCCTAAGTCTATTTCTTTTAATTCTAAAAATGGGCCTAAGCCTATTTCTTTTAATTCTAAAAATGGGCCTAGGTTTACAAGTTTTAAATCTAGAATGATCCTAATTCTACAAATTATGTAAAAGGCTTAAACT
>CATIWM010284280.1:0-19085 GCA_949671775.1 Mallotus repandus
ATACCAATATGCCTATGAAAACCATAAAACCCAAATCTCCAAAGTTCTTCTCCATCATTCTTCATCGTTGTATGCCTGCACCAGAAGAAAGAAAACCGTTAAGCATTTGACAATGATAGGAAACAAATAAAGCTAGCAAACTAATAAGAAATGGACACGTTAGCATGATCAGTACAAACAAATCATCACCCTAACATGAAGATCCCGTGGCAACACCCAAAACAATTATACTCTACACCTGGTACACCTCCCCCGCGACAAAGGCCAGCTTACCAAAAACCAATCTACAGAGGTGCATGGCTAAGAGAGGAGAAAATGCCAAGTGAATAGTATACTCCACCATTCATCAAATGCCACTTGGCATAACGTAAGGATATATATACATCCTTATATGAAAGAGAGGTAAGCAACTAAGCAACCCTCAAGGGTAAAACCCTAATTTTATTTTATCATTTGCTCTCCTCCTCTTCTTTCTACTGACTTGGCCTTCGAAGTGGGCTCGTCGAGACCTCGCCCGGCAAGTCCTCTCACCGGCTCTATTTTGCAGGTCCTCAGCCACCGGAAAAATGGACCTGCATCATCATTGGTGCGGTGAGCATGGATTGATGATGGCATACGCGGAGAAGAATGGAGAGCTTTCAAACTTAAAGAATGCACACAACCGACCCTCGCCAGAGTTAGACCTCTCAAAACCCCTATGGAAAACCTATCTCTTAACCCTATTAAACAATAACTCCCCACTCGACACAAACACCACTCGAACATCCTTACAAACCCAATATGCCCAACCCCCTACTATGAGCACCAATCCAGCAGACTTTGGCGATGGCCGCAATAATAGTTGTACTTCAGTAGAAGACTTGATAGAGAAGAGGGCTCAGGGAGAAGAGGATGTTGAAAGAACAAAGATGAGGGAAAAAGAAGGCGAGAGAGCACCCTCGGGAAGAGATGGAGTGGACAGAGGTATTGCCAGAAAGCGGGGTGGTGAGGCAGAAGCCACCTTTAAGCCCTTACAACGGATCGACAAATCCCATCAACCATGTCAACATAGAGTACTGTCGGGGAGAATATAGCAAAGAAATGCTAGCACACTTCCATCTACCCTTGCCAGAGATCAAAAGTAGCTTGAGAAATGCAAGAATCCTCAAAGAAAACCCAAAGATACCACGCACAATCTGCCATGCGATGCTTGATATTATAACAAGCTTATATCTAAAAATGAAAAGAAAGTCCATGCAAACCTAGTGTGCATGGGCAAACGCACCACAAATGATGACAAGCAACTTAATTAGTATTAAGAATATTGGAGAAAGGAGGCATACAACCTTCGTCATCAAAGAAAAGTGGTCCACAACCCTTAATATTGACGCTCATACAGCTTGGAGGAATGACACTCATATGGGTTTTCAAGGAAAATGGAGTTTGCATGAACCAAACACACAAACCAACTTGGTGTATGAAACATCTTGATTTATTTGACCCATCCAAGAAGAGGTCAGCACTAGAAAGGCAAACCTATTCAGCTAACCTAGCAATAGATGAACCGACGGATACCCTTGTACCTCATTGCCAGTGCGACCTAAGGGATGCCCTGTATCTTATAACAAGTGCGAATCGAGAAATACTACTATTGTCAAATTAGAGGCAAGTATATTTAGGTACTTCAACCTAACCAGGTATAAAATAATAGATTTTATACTTAGTTCTCTTCAAAGCATGAGAATAGCTTTATGAATTATGAATTATTGCTAATTGCTCAAGTGTTTAGTTTCCATATTACTTCATTTGTCTAAACCTTATTAAAAAGAAAATTGACAAATCTACATGGTATATTCACATGGCATATCCATTTTATAGCTTGGCTCATTCATTACAAGTTAATGCATGTTACTGAAATAGGTGAGATCCATAAGTTAATAATGATACATCTCATTTGCTGATAACGGAGAATCGTGAGGTCAATTTCTATGCATGTTTCAATATATTTGCTTTTCTAAGTTCACTTGTTTTCCCCTGGTTCATCCATTTTTTCTATAAACTTGCATATTTTTTAAGCTAATTACATAAGGGAAAACCCTATGAGATGAACTCACATTTTGTAACCCTCGGGGTGGCAAGCCACAAGGGGATGTTGTAAGCACTCACGTTTAAATTTATTTTTCTTAAAAAGGGCAAATCATCCTAATTCTACTTATATGATGTCTTGTTGGTCGATGTAATTTGATCACCTCATTATGAACTTTATGGTGATTTCCCTCGATTTGGCGCGGTATAAAACACCCCGAGTCGAACCCTCTCGGTTATTGTAATCTCTATGTTAATGATTCCTTTATGGCGTGGTACACACTGCCTTAGGATGAACTCTCATTTATTATAATCTCTTATTTAGAGATTCCCTTGTGGTGTGGTACGAACCGCCTCAGGATGAACTCTTAGTTATTATGATCTCTTTGTTGGTGACTCCCCGTACGGTGTGGTACGAATCACCTCGAGAAGAACTCTTGGAATTAGTTATCACAATTTCTCTTGGATATGGATTCCTCATATAGCATCGTACAAATCGCCTCGGGATGGACTCTTGGCTCTCTTGGTTTCTTTTACTTAAGGATTCCCCGTATAGCATGGTACGAATCACCTCGGGATGGTCTTTGGGTTATCTTGGTTTCTCTTGGTTAGCGATTCCCCATATAGCGTGGTGCAAATCACCTCGGGATGGTCTATTGGTTATCTTGGTTTCTCTTGATTAGGAATTCCTCATATGGCGTGGTGTGAACAACCTCGGGCTAGACTCTTGGTTATTATAATTTTTCTTGGTTAGCGATTCCCCGTATGGCGTACTGCCTTAGAAGGGACTCTCTTGGTTAGTGATTTCCTATTTTGAGTTGGAAGAAGCACCTCAGGATACTCTCTTGGTTATTGTAATTTCCCATTTGGCGTAATGCGAATCACCTGAGGATATGATCTTGGTTTTGATTTTCTCCTGTTTGGAACGGTACGAATTGCCTCGGGATAGTCTGTTGATTATCATGATTTTTTCATTCCATATGATGCGAACCGGCTGAGGATGTGATCTTGGTTTTGATTTCCCACCATTTAAGGTAGTATGAACCCCCTCTGGGCAAACTCACTTGGTTATCATGATTTTTTCATTTAGCATGATGCAAATAGTTTCAATTTATATGGTTTCCCTATTTAATAGGGTGTGAATCACCTTGGGAGGAGCTGATATTGGTTGTGGTTTTTCCATTTGTCATGGTATAACATATCGAGGGGAAGTGGCTCTTGGTCCAGTAGTGTATTGCCTAGTAGAGACTAATGGCAATCCTATGCCCAGAACTTGGAACGCTTTGAATTTAAAGAAGCACCACTAGTAAAGGTTGTTAATATTTACTATCCTAATATTTTTATATTTTCTCTTCCCTGAATTATTATGTTTGTAATGAGTAACATTGATGAGAGGTAATTAAAAGAAGAAGCAATGTCATTTATTATATGATTTCCAAATATGACGGACTCCTCAGTGTAATGAATCACCTAAGAGGAGTCTTTAAAAATGACAGACCCCTCAGAGCAACAAATCGTCGGAGCGGAGTTTCTAAATATAACACACCCCTTAGAGCAATATATCACATGAGCACAGTTCCTCAAATGTAATAGGCCCCTTGAAATAATATTTATAATCCCTATTGCTCACGGGACACCTGGCATCGGGTAAGCTCTATATATACATACTGATAGACAATAGAGAAGACATTATAATAGCATTGACACATTGTCCATAAAATTTTTTCTGAATCAGTCGCAAATCACCTACAAATTAAAGCGACATATCAAATCGACGAACCGCCTATGTAAATCCTAGTGATGCATCATCTACACAAATCCTAATGACATATCGCCAATGAAATATCAAAGCTTCAATATAAAAATATTAAGGCAACAATGGCTCTTAAAAGGCCAAAAAGAATTTAACACAAGAAAACACCATTCACGTTAAGCATTGAAGGTAGAAGGAAAAAGCCATAAATATTCTTACATCTCCACCCTTATGGAGTTAGGAAAAAAACCAATTGTTCAGATCTGTCATACCAGATGAAGAAGAAACTACTGTAATTGTTCATAGTTAAGAGAAAGAGGAATCGTGGTAGCAGTCCGTAACCTAGGAGCTATCCACCTTCGGGAAATGCTTCTCTAGCTGTTCAGCAAATTATTTCTTTGCATCATTATACAGGGTCCAAGACTCATTCACAATCCTTAAAATCTTAGTATCTAGGTCCCATTATGCTTCGTTGGACTCCCAAAGAGAAATTTGAAAGATTCCCTCTTACTCCAAAGCACGTTTCTACTCCCCTAATAAACAATTCTCCCCCTCCAACTGGAGTAGTTGGGCAGTGAAGTGAGCCCTGCAAGGATTTTCCTATAGATAAAGAGGGTAGCAATGTTAGAACTAGACAACAAAAATACAAAGACAAATCGAAGCGACGCATTAAGGAGATGCATAACGCGGACATTTCGACAGAAAGTTGAACATAAATGATCAAGACTTTGGAGGGGAATCCTGATACCAATATGCCTATGAAAACCATAAAACCCAAATTTCCAAAGTTCTTCTCCATGATTATTCATTGTTGTATGCCTGCACTAAAAGAAAGAAAATCGTTAAGCATTTCACAATGACAGGAAACAAATACAGCTAGCAACCAACAAGAAATGGACAAGTTAGCATGATCAATACAAAAAAATCATCACCCCGGTGTGAAGATCCCGTGGCAACGCCCAAAATAATTATACTCTGCACCTGGCACACCTTGCCTACGACAAAGGCCAGCTTACCAAAAACCAATATGCAGAGGCGCATGGCTAAGGGAGGAGAAAAGGCCATATGAATAGTATACTCCACCATTCATCAAATGCCACTTGGCACAAGGTAAGGATATATATACATCCTTATACGGGAGAGAGGTAAGCAACTAAGCAGCCCTCAACACTAAAACCCTAATTCTATTTTATCATTTGCTCTCCTCCTCTTCTTTTTACTGACTTAGTCATCGGAGTGGGCTAGCCGGGACCCAGCCTGACAAGTCCTCTCTCCAGCTCCGTTTTGCAGGTCCTCAACGACCAGAAAAATGGACTGGCAGCATCAATTATTATTACCTAAAATTAAATAAAAAGAAAAACATACTTAACATAATAGGAATAACAATTAATTTTCAGGGACAAAAATAAAGATTATTACCGGAAAGGAAAGAGGCAGCTTTTGTAATGTTGATATAATATCGTGCCCATTCTCTGACATAGGAAAAGCAACTTCCAAAACATGACATTTTTGAAGCGTCCGTTAGGTAAGTAGAGGTGCTTTACAGCTGAAAACTTGTGTTGAACTTTTGCTTCTGATCAGGTAGAGGCAGCTGAGCTTGCTCAATAATGCTACACAAATATGTGCATATCTATTTTTATATACATGGCCTTCTACATTTCAGGCTCCTAAATTATTTATTTTTATTAGTTTGTCCACTTAATTTATAAACTAACTATTTCAACATCTCAACTTGTTAAAAATTATATTTCATTCAATTACGTAGCTGACTCTTACTCTTCAAGTGTTAATTGGTAAAAGTTTTCTTTTGCTGTTCCAAAAAAAAAAAGATGAATGTTAATTGGCAAGATTAATGGATGATTATGTAGCACCTATACGGTATAGAAATAGAGAACTGAGTATATAAATACGGAAAAATAATTTTTAATTAAAGTATATGTTTTCGAATAGATTTTCCAATATTTTCCTTCTTTAATAAATTGACTGACACTTGGGGAACAGAAGGCAAACTTAGTTTATTGACTGACTCAAGCTAAGAGTTCCTAACATTTTCCTTCTTCAATATATTGAATGACTCTAGGGAACAGAAGGCAATCTTAATATATTGACCGACTCTAGCTAGGAGTTCCCAACATTTTCCTTTAAAATATTTATGTTATGTGTTTCATTTTAAATAATAAATTCACTTGAACACAATTTTGTTATATTATATTTTATTTTTATTTAAAAAATTAAAATTTTCCTCACTCATTAACTTAAATTTTTTAAGAATATGTTAAATACTATTGAAAGAAAATAAAATAAATTATTATAACTAAAAATAAAATAGTATTTAATTTTTAAAATATAGTTGAATAAGTGAGAATAAAAATTTAACTAAAATAATATAAAAAAAATTCGTCCATTATAAGTTAAAATAAAAAATAAAATAAATTGTCAATTGCAAATCAAATTTTTAATTGTTGAAAAACAATAAATAAATCACATTAATTGTCGATGTATTTAGCACTTTTAAATTAACATGCTTCCTTGGATTTTACTTTCTACAGGATGGAGAGGGGTTAAATGGGTTTATTGCACCAATGGTATTATAATTTTGTCCCATGTTTCAAAATGGTACTAGAATTTTAATTTTTTTCTTTTCATTTACTAAAATTTTATTTTTGTTACAGGTTAAAGTATCTCGAACATATCTGATCAAATTTAGCATACGTGACAATTGAAATAAGTATATTTTTAGTATATTTGCCACGTAAGTATCCTATTAAGTAGTCTAATCATCTTGTGGATTCCATAAAATAAAATTGCTAAATTTTTTTTATGGACCCATAAGCAAATTTTATTTTATGGGGCTAATAAGATGATTAGACTGTTTAATGAGATGCTTACATGGCAAATATACTAAAAATATATTTATTCTGGATGCCATGTATGCTAAATTTGATTGGATATATTCAAGGTCTTTTAATTTGAACAAAAATAGAACTTTAGTAATTGAAAAGAAAAAAAATTAAAAATCTAGTACCATTTTGAAATATGGGGCAAAATTATGGTACCGACGATACAGTAAACCCGAGGTTAAATATTTTTTTGTTCACCCAATTTTGTACTAATTTTATTTTGGGTACTAAACTTGAACTGGTTTCTTTTCAATAACTATACACTTATCGCAAGTGCACGCATCGTCAAGTAATATAGTAGTCAGTAGAGTATCGTTTTCCACATGGATTGGGGACTAAACATCTATTAATCTCAGTAGTATTTGTTTAGAGCTATCAATAGTGGTTTGTTTAAGGCAAGTAAATAACTAAAATAACTAAATAACTAAAGAATGTAATTAAGGCTATTGCAAATAAAAATAACAAAGAAACAATCAATGGGAAAGGCATGTTGTTGGGAAAATGGTACACCATATTATTATTAAGTCAAATAATAGATTAATTCAAGTTCTATTGCATACCTCGAGCTTTCATAAACCGATTAACAAATTCTCTCAAGCAATGCTAATCTCACAAACAAGCATCAATTAAATCTCATAATATGACTTAATTCTCATCATCATCATACAATAAGATAAAATCTAACTTGCAAGGCAATAAGCAAACTTGAAGAGGATTAGATCTACACAAGTTTTCTCAAGTCATTGATAAATCTAACAAGTATTTATGGATCTATTGAATTCAACATCTATTAGTGCATAGATTCAAACAAAGGATGCATTTGGCCACAATACATCATTCAACAATGCTCAATAAACACAATATGCAATTTATAAACAAGAACTAATATATTAGATGAACTCAAATCAAATGGGTTTCAAAAATTCCAACAACATAAAAGAACTTAGCCACTCATGGTTATTAAATCCATTATTCAATATTCAAATTACACATAAGAGACTACAATTAGGAAGAGATAGAGAATTGTTATCCAAAGGAGCTTGAATCTTCAAATGGGTCTCTCTCCTTCAACTTCTTTTCTCATCTTTCTCCTCCTTCTTCTTCGCCTTCTTCTTCTTCTTCTCTTTCTCTTATATGGTGTTTCTTGTGAATGAGAGAGAGTGTGTAGAATGTGTCCTAGTCCCTAAATAATTCATGGCCTTTTTTTCTTTTTGGCCTCTTCTAGAACATGTCTTTTCATCTCCCCTTAGATTTTTTCTGAATCAGTACACCTCAGCATATTCTGTGCTGAAAATGTAGAAGTTGTGATCGTGAATGATTCACGCTCACATAAAATAGGCTCTCATGCAAAGGTAGTGATCACACATAAACCGCGTTCGTAACAAAGGCATCCTGGTGAAAGGGTCATGATCGCGCATAAACCATGCTCGCAATAGAAGCAATTGGCCATAGGAATCTGCGATCGCAGTTTGATATCACTTAAGGCTGGCATTTTTAGCATTCCCATGATTGCAGCAGTAGACTGCTCTGCTAGAACCCTGCTCTTTTTCTTCCTCTTTTGCTTCTCATATTCACTTAATCACCTCCAAACTTATTTTCCATAACAAAAACAAAGAAAACTTAAAAGTGTCTATTTTTATATGCTTTTCTATACTAAATGCTATTTAAAATGTATAAATATATGTAAATTCAAGTCCTAAAACTATGCATAATTTGACACAAACAAATACCCCTATAATTGAATCTTTGCTTATCCTCAAGCAAACTCAAGAACACACACTATTAAAGTAATGAACAAGGAGTGTATCCAAAATTTCATCAAGCATATATCACAATCTTCTCTTAATAGCTAGTTTACAAATCTCAAAAATAAGGTTGACAAATCAAATTGAAAATAAAAATTACCAAGTGGAAAGCATGTTATCTACTCATAATCAAACAAAAGTGAATCAAAATTTTGAGAAAAGCACACATGAATGAAAACGACTCCAATTTAATGTCGTCCTAATTTGGTATATGAAAATCAAATTTTAACCTTTTATTTTCTTTTTGTTTTGTGCTTTTTCTTCCCTCTCTCGGTAACTCCCTGTCTTTCCCGAACTACTCAACATGAATACCTTGAGAGGATTCTTTGAATACTCATGCTCTTATGTAAGAGCATTGGAGTAGATGGAATTCAAGTTCCTAAGCACTTTTTATTCTTTTTCTTTTTTTTTTCTTCTTTTTAAGAAATGGGAAAGAGTGTTTGTACAATTCCTTTCACATACAACTAAAAATGACCCTAAAAAGGAGTTTAATTCATTCATAATACTAATTCCTAAAACAATAATTCAAACTCATGATAAAGTAAGCAACAACATGCATTAAGTTGATTAAAAGCTCAACAAAATTTCAACTAAAAATGTTAACCAAATTTAAAAGACATTAAACTAACTATTAATAGGAGATTGAACACATAGGCTCAACTAAACTTCAAACATACACAATGCTTAATACAAAGATTGTTTACGAAAATTTCAAGTGTCAAGTATCAAAATTTCAAAAATTTGGGTCAAATTTACACAAATGCACAATGTGATGCATGATATACCTAAAATATACTAAAAATGAAAAAGATGCAAAATGGTTCCCCCTCACACTTGAATTGCACATTGTCCTCAATGAGTATGGGTATCTAAATACAAAACATATTTATACACAATGCACAAACACAACCCAAAAATAAAATATAAAATTCACAAGCAAAAATATAAACATGTAAAATATGAAAAAGAAAACTAAAGACTAAAAACAAAAATAAAAACTAAAAAAAATAGGGAAAAGAGTTTACTCCCCCTTGTGGAGGAGAGTCTGGAGGTGACTGTGCTTGAAGTGATGATGATAGAGGATGCCTCTTGATTGGTGATTGTGAAGGAAGATTGCCATGCCCTGTTTCCCAGAAGTATTCTTTCAGCTTAAAGAAGTGGTAGGATTGTTCATCTTTGATATCCATCAATCTGTCATTCAACGCATGGTATTTATCCTCCACAGACTTTTTAAAACTCTGAAAGCACGATTCTATTGATTTTTTAAGACTCTTAAAATGAGAGTTGAGTGTTGCTATCAAAAGGTCCAACTTCTCTAGGACTTGATTCATTACAGTGTTTGATGGTGCATGCAATTGGAGGAGTCGTTCTCGCACTTCTTTTTCATTATCATCAGACTCTTCTTCTCCACTCTCTTTAGCTTGAGGCAAATTCTTCCTCTTTGATCCTGATTGCCTCAAGTGGAAACACTTCCTTGTGGTAGGTTCTCTTAGCTCCTTGTTGGATGAAAATATTTTGGCTCTTGTAAGCAATAGCCAACTTAGTCTATCCTGCAGATAAGAAGGCATTTCAGTTGTATGAGGGTTAAAAACTTGAAAATGCAAAGCCAAACCTGCACTATGTGGCCCATTAAGATTAATGCCTTAAGAGCTCTAGCTATATGCCATAATGTGTGCAAGACGAAGTATGTAGTGGAGACCTTGGTGGATGTGTGCATACACCACAACAACAATAACTCTTGCCTCGAAACTTTGTTGCTCTCCATCTTCCCAAAAATAGAGTGGCATATGAACTTACGCATAATATCATAACTGTGACCCCAGATTAACCCATTGGGTGACCCATGTACATCCTAAACGTCTTCAAGCGAGGTGATTTCCCTCCAAAAATCCTTCGACTTGTATTTGTTTGGTGGTTCATAAATTCCTCCTTTTGGAAACCTGAATACATAAAGTATGGTATCGTAATCAATAGTGACTAGTTTCCCATTAAGCCTACATTCAAACTTCTTATGGCCTTGATCAGAGAGTTTCAGAGTTGTGTAAAACTCTAGTGTTAACTCTCTATACATAGAGTATGTCATTTCCATAAACTTTCTCCACCCTAATTAATCATAAAGCTCTAAAACCTTATCCTTAAGTTTAACACCCTCTAATGTCCACATGTCTAAGCATTTAGGGATCATAAAATTCCTTTGAGAAAGAGAAAGATACTTATTTCCTTCTTTCAGCATATAGATTGGCAAAGGGGCGCCATACTTCTGAGCCAAATTGATCTCACCCTCCTTTTGAGGGATTTTTGTTATCTTTACCTTTTTTTTGCTCCTTGATGATAATGCTATTAGAGGAAAATGATGGATGCTCTGTGTTTGTGATGAAGAAATGGGATTTGGGGAGAAAGGGTTTTGTGGTGATTTGGAGAGAAATTGAAGAGGGTTAGGGATAAAATAAAGGAAAGGAGAGAGTAAATGCAAATGACTTAGGGAGATTTGATAGAAATTTGAATGGGGGATTTGATTTTTTTAGGTGGTTAGGGTGGTCATGCATAAGGTGGAGATCATGGATTTTGAAAAGAGAGTAGAGGAGGGAAGTGGATGGCGACTGTTTTAATTATAGATTAAGGTTAATCTGCGATCGCATGTTATGTGCGATCATAACATAAAGAATTGGGTAGCTAAAATATGAGAAGACATGATCACAACATAACACTTTAGAAGCTCAAAGCATGAAGATACGCAATCTCGAATAACTTGTGATCGCAACAAAAGGATTTGAGCTTGAGAGGTTTGACATTTAAGATCACTGGCTTTCGACGAGGTTAGGAACCAGTGCTGGACTATCGAGCATTTAGTGATCGTGTTTGAATATGTAATTACGACACTACCCAGAAAGATGATTAAGCGGTTGCGTGAATTACAGCAATCGCGGCTTTTGCCCTGCACCCAATAAAATGCCATAATTCTCATATTAGCTTCTAACGCACTGTGTGAAAGCATACATAATCAAAAAGTGAGTAAAAATCAAACATTAAACAAAAATAAAAAGCAAAAATGAACAAAACACTTAAGCAAACAACAAATAAAAATAAATACATGCTAATTTTAGGTCTTTAGCTTAACCATGCCCTTATGATTCAAAGTGTCAAGTGAATGAGGAGGAAGAAGATCCATCATCCCTGATGTTGATCATTGTTTGATGTTCTTCCTTTCCATTATTTGTTGAGTCAAGCTTCATTTTTTCCTTTAAAGAAGCATATTTCTTTGGGATATACACCATTCTAATCACTTGCTTAGCCTTCCTCTTTAGATTCACTTTTGATTTAGCCTTCTTCACCTTGTTCTAAACTTGAGAAATCAAAGGGTTTTATTTTGACTTAGGCTGCTACTTCTGTGAAGTCAGTGTTGCTTCTTTGATTTCCTTGTTCACCATTTTTTCTTCTTCTTGATGATCATCACTCTTCATATTCTTAATAAGCTGATTCACCACAAATTCCACTTTCTCTTCTCCAACTTTGGGAGTGATTTTTCCCTCATATACATCAATCACAACCCTTCCAATGTTGAGAAAAGGTCTTTTTAAAATCAAGGGGCAATGCTTGTCTTGCTCAAAGTCTAAAATGACAAAATCTACTAGAAATACGAACTTATCAATTCAAACAAGCACATCTTATACCACTCTATATGGCTTTTTATTTGAGTGATCAACTAGTTGAAGAGTCATGTTAGTGTTAATCATATCTCCAATATTTAATTCCTGAAAGAGACAGAGGCATAAGATTAATGCTAGCTCCTAAATCACACAAGCATTTAGAAAATTCTTTAGAATCAAGAGTACAAGGAATTATAAAACTCCCTAGATCTTTGAGCTTGACTGAATTTTTTTTTAAATGATGGAGCTACAAGTCTCCATTAAAGGCACCATCTCATTGTCATTCTATTTTCGCTTGTTGGTGATAATTTCTTTGAGGAACTTTATGTACTTTGGCATTTCATTCAAAGCTTACGAGAGAGGTATCTTTAACTTTAACTTTAACTTCTTGAAGGTTTCTATGAATTTAGTAAATCTTTGCTAATCATCATTCATCTTCCTTTGCCTCAAAGGACAAGGTAGCCTTAGAGTATCCATTGATGTGTCAATGTTGGGTGGCTGCTCTACTTAAGCGTCTCTTGATTCCTCAAGATTCTTTTCTTGCATTTCAGCTAGCACGCCTTTAATTTTCACCTCTTGTTGCTCTTTTTCTTTATCAGCCTTATATGGCATTTGTTGAGGTCCTTGAAGTTCTCTACCACTTCTCAAGGTTATTGCCTTAACTTGCTCCTTTGGGTTGACTTTCTTATTGATTGGAAGATGGCCTTGAGCTTTAGTAGCAACAACATTTGCTAACTGACCAAGTTAAACCTCTATGTTATGAATTGATGAAGAATGATTCTTGAGAATTTGGTCATATTTCTCATTCTGGTTATTGATATTTAAGCTGATAGCTTCCATAAACTTGTCAACCTTTGTCTTTATAGCTATAAATCTCTCATCAATAGATTTAGCTTAGAATCTAGTTGGTGGTGCTGGTTTAAAGAACTCATTTGAGAATCCTTGTGTGTTTTGGTTGTTGCTCGGTGAGAAGTTGGGGTGGTTTCTTCAACCTTGGTTATATGTATTTTCGTATAGATTGTTGTTTTGTTGCCTCGGCTGGAAGTGATTTCCAACAAAGCTACAATTTTCTAGAGTTTCATCCCCATATACATTTCCACTTCCAAAACCACAGTCAAGTGTTGAATGATCAAGCATATAATAATGCTCACAAAACATGGCTGAATAAGAGGTTAGAATAGCATAACCTCTTGAAGTTAAATCACTGATCTTCTTGTTTAGTGCAGCAATTTGTAATTGTATGGAAGTAACATCATCAACTCTAAGTTTTCCTCCTCGTTTAGGAGCCATTTGTCTCTCTAAATGCCATAAGCAATTGTTGTTGGCAATTTTAAGAGTTCAAAAGCACCATCAATAGTCTTCCGCATTAATGATCCTCCCATAGTTGCATCGATGGTGTCTCTTGCGGACCTCATCACACCATTATAGAAGGTTCGGATAAGGACATCCTTAGAAAGGCCATGGTGTGGACAACTTTGTCGTAACTCCTTGAATTTTTCCCATGCATCGCATAAAGATTTAATCTCAAATTACTGAAAAGCGGTATTGTCTTTGATGATCCTTGCTGTCTTTGTAGGAGGAAAGTATTTTGCTGAGAATCCTTTTGGCAAGAAGATCCCAAGTGGTGATGGATGCTGGAGGTTGTGAGTTAAGCCAAGCTTTGGCTCTATCGTTAAGTTTAAATGGAAAAAGCCTCAATCGAATGACATCATCAGAGACTCCATTATACTTGAATGTGTCACAAATCTTCAAGAAATTTGCTATATGCATGTTTGTATCCTCCGAAGGCAAACAATGAAACTAGAAAATATATTGAATCATTTATAAGAGAGCATGCTTAATTTCAAAACTATTGGCTTGTACATTTGGTCTATACTTTGTCAAGCTCCTTCCAAACCGGGCATAGCAAACTCAAGAAGAGTTCATTCTACATCAGCTTGTTGGCCTCCTTGTAAAGCCATGTCTCTAGACGCACTCTTAGATCTCCTACAGTTCTCCTTTTCTGTAATAACCCGAATTTATGTGGTTATTATTATTATTATCATTATTGTTATATTTGTTATTATTATTATTATTATTATTGTCATTATTATTAGTATTATTGTTGTTATTATTATTATTATTATTATTATTATTATTATATATTTATTTATTTATTATTATTATTATTATCATTATTATTATATTTGTTGTTATTATTATTATTATTATTATTATTATTCTATTTTTATTATTTGATATATATATATATATATATATGTTCTAGTAAAAAAAAATCATTAAAAGAAGGAAGAGCATCCTACAGAGGGAAGCAACGGGAAGATAATATTTTTGGTGGCAAATTACTTGTTTGATACACATATTTTTCTTTTCCTTCATTCAACACCCAAACGAACTCCAGTTAACCTCAAATTCAAACCGTAGATTTGTCTCATTGTCCTCTTTATTCCGGTAGTGTCCGTTTTGCAAGAATTGGCTCAGAATAGTGCTGAAATTGCATTTTTCAGTTGGCCTAATTTCTTTGACATGCACTATTCAACTAATTATTAGGTTCATTTTGGTATAAATTGTTTGTCCAGGTGTTGTGTTTTTCCGGTAAGATTACGGCGGGTCCCACCCGAAAGAAAGTGAAATTGGGACCAGTCTAGAAAATTATGGAACTATTTTTATAAAATAGAATAAATTGTGTTGATCAGTTTTCGTAACTGGACGAAAGTCCAATTCCTCACGAATTTTGAGAAATAAATTCTGGGAAGTTTGTGGTGGAAATTAGTTAATTTCCATTTAAATTAGTTTAATCATTGGAGATAATTCTTAAGCCTAAAATTAATCATCTAGAGCACTCCTAAGTCAATTTTCATGATTCCATCATTTTTATAAACTTTTAGAATTTTTGGGAGTTATTAGGTATTTATTTGATAATTATTTATATATATATTATTTGTAGAGCATAGCAGAGCGAAGGCATCGGATAATAGGCAGACAAGGACACATCAGCCTGCTCGCTCCACTTGTAAGTTAATATTTGATATTGTGTTGGATTTATACATAAGATATAAATTGATTGAATACATTAAAAAAGAAAAATTTAATTAAAGAATTTATATATTCATATTGTTGAATTATTATATTTAAAAAGAGGATTCAATTTAAGAATTTATAGTTTCAATATTTGAATATTGATAATGTTGATATGATATTTTAATATGTTGATTATGTTTTGATTATATTCAATATTATTTTACCATCATTATTTTATTATGATGATTATTGATGCCTTGATACAGTTATTTGTTATTATGATTTTATTATAAGAATATTGTGAGAAATTAAGAGTATTTTCATTTCCAATTATAGTATTTCTTGTGCATTTTATATATAAAAATATATTTTTGGAAAAGACTGGTAGAACAGGCTACTTGATGGGTGTCATAAGGACCGTATGCACACAGGTAATAATTTTGAGTCGGGCCCTTATTGAGAAGTTATTTATGAAGTTCAGTTGTTGCTTAGCTCTCGAGTGTATGGTATTTAAGAGGCTCGGTTAATGCATAGCTCTCAGGTGTAATTTGGTTGAACATTTACTAAGACCGGTGGCTCGGTCAATGCTTAGCTCTCGGGAACAATAAATATTGGATTAAGAGACTGATTGCGGCTGGTAGCTCGGTGGAAGCTTAGCTCTCGGGAGCCGGCACCCATTGGATAAATAAGGGAGTCGAATGACTTTTAGATTGTGTTTTAGGGTTCTACCACTAATTTCCACCTAAAATTATTTATTAACATTATTTAATTATTTTATCTTTTTATTATATAATTGGTTAAGTAATTGGTATTTGAAAGTTATGTTTTCAAAAAGGTTGCCAAATGAATGTTGATGTATTTATATATATATATATATAGTATTTGATAAACCAATGATTTAAATACAACTTTATATTAAATATTTCATAATAAATGTTTTAATAAAAGAAGATTTTCAAACTAATATACATTTCTTTATATTAGCCACTCAGTAAGGTCTGATTCCACTCAATTATTTTTCCAGGAACCTAGGAGTCTATAGTTAGTTCACCTTCTCTATGCCGGACTCATTCTTCACTGGCGGTATTAAGTAGGCTATTTTAATGTTGTTGTTGTATGTGGATTATGTGTAGAAATCTAGACACCGCAATAGTTTGGAAGACTTGGATTCAAAGTGTTTGCATTATTATATGTTTAAATTATATTTTGAGATTTTATGGAAAAATGCGTTCTGTAAGGTATTGATGTTAGGTTGATGATGACTTTCATATTGGATTATTGGAGGTTGTGGTTATGGTTATATGTAGTGGGAGTGTATTTGCATTTTAACAGGTTTTGGTTTTGTCCCGGTATAGGGAAAATTCTGCCGAATTTTTCGTAGAATTTTAAAGTTAGTTTTATTTCCGTAATAAATTCTTTAGGCTTACTACGGGTTTCGGAAGCTTATTGCTTCCCATTCCCTAGTGCCGGTCACGTGCCATTGGGGATTTGGGTCGTGACATAACTATATATTTTTATTCCATTTTCCAATTTTTCTCTCTTCTTAAATGATTTTTTATTGGGAATAAGTACAATTTGGTTTTGCTTTTTTATAAAACCAATCTTATGGTTTTTTATTTAAATATCCTATATTTTGCATTTTTTTACATTTTACTATCCTTCTAACAAATAATTTTTAAAATGTATGATTTAATGTAAAAATAATATGCATTTTCAATGCTTAAATCATATAATGAGTAATATATCATTCAACTAACTACAATAAACTCACAAAAAAATCAAATTTAGATGTATTTTTATTTAATTGTGAATAAAAAGAAATTATTTTTAAATTAGATTTACAATATTTTTAAAAATAACCAATTAGTAAGATTGATCACTATATTAGTGTTTTCTTATAAAATAATGATGATATTAGTTAGATGGGTATTAAAGTGTAAAGAAATATGAAACACAGGATACTTAAATGCCAAAAAAATCTAGGTTTTGGCAAAATCACAAGGATCCCAATTGTACTTATCCCTTTTTATTGTAAGAGCACTTTTCTTTCCTTATTGTTCACTCATCTATTTATATCATTGTTGCATCTCTTCTCGATCATTTTTTTTGTTATTCTTGGTTTAAATTGATTCCTCTTGGAATTGATTTGTCAGTTCTATCTTCAACCTGTTTTCTTGATCTACATTAACTACATATTTTAATATCCTAACCTACATCCACGTAACCAGAAATTCTTTGAATCCCTAAATTGTTTAAAATTATAAGCTACAAACATATAAATGGAAAGGTGACACTGAATGTCAAAGCAATGCTCAGAACTTCATGGACTAACGCAAACCTAGGCATGAGGTTCTTAGGTTGTCGAAATAATGAGGTATGATTTATATAAATTAACATAATCTTAAATTAACATATGTTAATTTGGGCTTTAGGGTTAATTTGCTACCTTTTATTGTATGTCAGAATCATCGATGTCAGTATTTTCAATATGCGGATCCTCCAATTTCAAATAGATTAAAAGCTTTTATTATAGGATTATTGAACAAGATTGACAGATTAGACAGAGAAAGAAAAATGAAGAAAGACAAAAGAAGAAGCTATCAAATATAAAATAAGTTAATTTTTGGGGTATGTGTGTTGTATTATGAGGTTTTTAGGAATTGGAAAATGTTTTAACATTTAGGTTGTAATGGCTAAAATATATGTTAAGCTTCCAATAAGTGTAGCTAACAGCGGCTGAAATATACTATAAGCTTCTTGTAAGTGCTATAACTCTTTGAATGTAATGGATGGAAGCAGTGATCATCATATTTGTATTATAATGACCGTCTTCGACATAACATTTGATTATTCAAAGATAATAAAACATAAAAAATATTGAAGACACTAATAAACAGAGAAAATTAATAAGCCATAAATTGAATAAAGATATTTATATAAAACTTATATTTATCAAAGAGAATGAGCTTTACATATGTAAAATTTATGCTAATATCTTAATTTAGAAACTGTAAGTTGTTGCTTTGCTTCAATCTTGAAATACAAAATATGTTTTTAATGGATATGACAAAAAAGAAAGGCAATATTATATAGTATATACCATTAACTACAGATAAACACCAAAACGAGAAGGTTTGCTCTCAATTTAGCTAATTCTTAAATTTCTTCATATGATTCATATATCTTGAAGCTATAGCCCTCCTCGTACCCTACCCCTCTTAAGTCCCTACTCTAGAGCTTCAGTTCTTGGACCAACAACTTATAATCCAACATTTAAAAAATTATGTTCATTTGAGATTGTTGCACATATAGCTTGGCCTTTATCTAGCCCTACTCTCTCACAGTCACCCTAGGTTGGCCCGTAATTTAACTCTCAGTTTGCCTCACATTCTAACTTTCATTATGCCATGCATTTTATCCCTTATTCTGATTAGCACCCATTAACTATATTATATTCAAGATCAATAAGATTATTTTGCTCCTCTTGCTCAGTCTATCCTATATAAGCTTGACCAATATTAAAATCATCATATAATTTTATTACCTTTACATCCGGTTCACTCCCTGGTTTGCCCTCTATATTTTATTCTATAAATGATGAATCATCCCACACATTTTGCTCATCAACTACTTCAATTCTACCACTCTCATCAAGCACCTCTATATAATATTCTAAAAACCTCAACGCATGAACTCTTGACATATTTCCACCTACCCCAACAAACTTTGTTTCATTATCATCTTCTTATCTCTTCAATAACCATAAAACTTTTTTCCATAAGATTTATCACGTCTTCAACTTCCTCCTCATTTAAATGTTTGACACAGACATCTATCTCCCCAAAATCAATACATTTAATGCCATTTTTTAACACACATGCATCATTTTCTATAA
>CATIWM010284282.1:0-19303 GCA_949671775.1 Mallotus repandus
CACAAAAACGTTGCTTTGCACCACAGCTTTGATCCATTAGAAATTTCCGGCATCCATCAAGTTATATATATCACATCTTCTTCAGCATCGCAGCTTCTGCGAAACTAGCTCTGCAGGCGAAACTAGCTCTGCAGTCCCAACTCTTTCTTGAAAACCTCTATACGCATATGTATGCGGCATGATATGACCATTGTTTCTTTCCATATTTCTATTAGAAACAATTTAGTGTATTTCACGCCAAATCCTGTCTGCTTATTACATTAATCTGCAAATTCTTGTGGTCCTAAAATTTAGCAGATTCCTGCCATATGCTTTTTTTTTTCTTTCCTTTCAGAAAGCTGCAAGCTCCTACGAAAGTAAAAGCAAAGAGAAGAAAGAACACATGCTAATTTGTTGAACAGTGACCTTGAGGCTTGAGCTGTAACAGAATGGTAAAAGAAACTGTATAATCAATTCATAAAAAAGAAAAAAAAAAGGACAAAGGAACACTATGGACTTCTCTTTTAGGTGATCATTGCCTTGTAGCTCCAACTTTTATATAATCCTGAGTTGCATTTCATTGAAGATGCCTTTTCTTGCAGCAATTATTGAACTTTTTTATCTTAAAAATCAATCAAGTGGCAGCAGTGGGGCTGGCTGTAGAAATAATAATAATAATACTTTTTTCACTGAATGAATTTTGAGTTTTTTTGCATTCACTCAATTTTCAATTATATGGTTATCATGAGCTAATAACAATCCTCTTATTCAGCAGAAGATAGTGGAGACCTGCAGGCAATGATGCTACTGCTTGCTCGTTTCCTGAAAATTATAATAATAATAATGCAACATATACATATGGTGCCATAACTTTTCTAATAGTTTTCATAAAGCTAAATTTTACCTTTTAGGATCCAATGCTAATAAGAACATATTCTAATGGCTGATCTGATTGGCATATATGTATATGCTTCTTATATTAATTATTGATTCCATGAGTGGTATTTTTCTTATGATTCTTGAATCTTCTTACTTGTGTGGATGTTCTGTCTTCAGTTAGAGGTCAACAAGACAAAGTCTGTCTTCCTGTTATGATATACGACCAAAAACCAAAGTTTGAAGTCATGATATATCATTTGTCAATTGTCGATATGCATAATCATTTTTTTTTCCTTTAGCATTTCCTGTTTTCCTTCTCATTACATAGATTGAAAGTTTGGTCTGATGTACCCAGATCATGACATTAAGTTCAACACATGAACTCACACTTTATATTTTGAAGACTTTATTAAGGAACAATTGTTTAAGTTAAACTTCATCAACCCATCTGCAGATATTTCCCTTTAAGCTGAGAAAATTAATTAATTTCATGCATTAAAATCTGAAGTCGAAAAGGACAATTCATAGTGATTCTTTTCTTCTTTTAAAATTCACAAAATATTCAGTGTCCTTTACCATAAAAAAGATCGTAACATCTAATAAAGTGATAAGGCAGTGATTCTTATTTTTATTTTATTTTTTTCAAAAAACGCAATAAATAACAAATCCAAAGCAAGGAATTTGCAAGCTGCCAATTTAAAATTATACCAAGTTTGGAGTTGTACACAATCAAGAATCATCCAATACAAGAACTCGAAAGCTGCTAATATTCTTGACACACAACTCATTTTCTTTGATACCCAAATCATTACA
The DNA here is from genome assembly GCA_949671775.1 of Mallotus repandus. Taxonomy (NCBI): domain Eukaryota; kingdom Viridiplantae; phylum Streptophyta; class Magnoliopsida; order Malpighiales; family Euphorbiaceae; genus Mallotus; species Mallotus repandus. Next base: position 1,672 of record CATIWM010284282.1, read on the forward strand.
AAAGCAAATACATTTAGCTAGATAATATATAGAGTGTAAGTGATGCATGCCCAGCAGCATAAACAAGCATTCCATGCCCCAAACTTCAACCTTAATCTACCATAACTCTCTTCAAACAAACCAAAGTACATATAGCTATAGCTACCTCGTATGCATCTCTTACATCCCATGTTTTTATATTTAAAATAACACCCCAAAAACCAAAGGAAAATTAGAAGAAAAATAACAAAGAAAGTACTAATCGAAGGTGAAGATGTAAGTAAACAGAAAACATAAGGTTAAACAAGGAATGAAATGAAAGACCCTAACGTTAAAAGGCACGTAAATCGGACCGCTACCCTCAATTCCCCGCGATGCAATAATTTCACTCTCCCAATTCTGCCCTTAGGCTAGAAACTCAGGAGAGTGCAATTGCAAAGCTTTTCTTGTATTCTTTTTTTTTTTTTTTTTTTTTTTTTTTGAAATCATCTCCTTAATTTCAACCATATTCACAAAAGGACCCGCCTCCTCTCTCAGGCCACCATGACAACCCACCATTGCCTTTGTAGCCACCGCCGTAGTTGACGGAGCCCCGCCTCCTGAGGCAGCTCATCACGTTCAAACAGAATATACTACTTACTCAGCCTGATCTTGCTAAAAATGTAGCAAGAATATTTGAGCTATATAGCATAGAGTTGCTAAGTATATTAGCTATAGCTAGTAACTAGAAGAGTAGAAGAGGGTGGTGATATAGAGCATAAGGAGACATGTTGGGCCATATATAAAGGCAAAGATCGTAGTATAACTTTTGGTTGAATGTGAGTGGGGTTTTTTAGTTTTATTTTTCTAAGTTTTGGGTATGTTTTTATTTTATTTTATTTTTTTCAAAAAATACAAATAAAAATAAAAAAGGAAAAAAGTGATGTTGAAATTCTTGGTCTAAGCTGGTTAAGGGCATGTTTGTGGGGAATACAAATAACTCCACTAACTCGATTTTCAAGACTCTTTGGAATTTTCATATTATTCCCATGGAGGAAGAAGAAGGAGAAAAAAAAAAAAAAAAAAAAGTGGGCATTGATGGGTTTTACTTGTCTGGTGTATATGAACGTGGCTTTGTTCATAGCAAAAAAAATATTTTAATTTTTAATAAAATGGGTATTCAATCACTTAGCTCAAGACAAAAGTAGCGTTGATGGCCAACTTTTTAGTTTAATTACCTTATTATTGAGATATGAATTAGCTTTTTTTGGTTCATTTTTCATGGCTGGCTAGGTAGCCCATTTGCTTTTGATAGTCATTGCATAGAACGATGTGCATGGAACTTGGAAGCAGACAAATTTCCCAAAAAGAAATCAACTTTAATCTCTTGCCCAAAGTTTGTAATACTGCTCGTAATGGTGGGTGGATGATAGAATTTTTTTTTTTAATTCTTTTAATAACATTCGGTGGATAATAGATTTTGTTATGAAGGATATCGCTAATCATGAAATATTTATTATTACATGTTCATGTTGCTAGAATTATATACATATAATTTTTTTTATACGTTTATATATATAGCAATAGCATTGGAAATTTTAAGGCTAATTATGCAGTTAGGTGGGTGATTAGGTTATTTATTGACTTTGAATTATAAATTGTTAGGTTTTGGGAAGTTAGCAATGTCATTACAAGGATGATGTTATCATACAGGTGATTAAATTTCATGTCAATTAGAATTTAGTGAAAAGCTTGTGTAAACAATGACTTTTCTTGTTTGCTAGCAAAAAAAAAAAAAAATTGTGATACAAATTTAGGAGAAAGAATTTATTAAAAAAGCTTCTGGAACCAAAAAAAAAATATTTTTTTAAAATATAAGAGTCAAATGATGTTATTATTAACTTATTAAATTTTTTATCTAATTAATTTCAAAGAGAATGACTGTTTTTTTTATAACTAAAGTAAGTATTACAATATGATATTACAACTCAATATTACACTCTATATATCTTTTATATATATTTATATACGTATTTATCTATCACATAACTATCTAAATAGCTTTCAAATTATTTATTATATATTAACTAATATTATTATAATTATTAGAGATATACAGAGTGAGAAATATTTGACCATTATGAAATATATAAAAAATATATAAAAATCTTATTATCATATACACCAAAAGTTTATCATGCACGCATACTTTTTAAATATTTGTGAGGTTTTATCATCATCTCAATCGAAAGCATACTCAAGGTATATACACTTAATGCAACCATAGAAATTGATGTGATATATATTCTAACCTATGCGTTATATCTATCATATCCTATTATACCGTTAAACTATAGCAATATGTAACTTTAATTAATTTGCCTGAGCTTAGGAAAAGGAGGTGGGTTGAAATGATGTGAATAGTTGATTAGACGACCTATGTATAATTGAGAATGGACCTATTAATTTGGCATTTCTTGCAATTATATTCTCTTGTGGGTCATATACCCTGTTTGCTTGCATGTTAGTGTTGTTTATGTTTATCTCGTGTATGTAAAATTTAAGTAAATCAACAATTAGGTGCATGATACTTTAGATTATTTATGCAAATAAAAGGTGGATACATCTGTTTTATATTAATCTTGACTGTGTGGATGTATACTGAAATTTATCCCATATACATCAACATAGTAATAATGAATTAAAGTGTTTAAATAGTTAGTTTGTAGGTATATTATCTATTTAGTTAAATTGTTGCTTATAACTAATATCTGTAAATTAATAGTTGATAGCTGGAAGTTATTTAATGTTAGGTGTTTGGTAAAATTATTTATAACATTTCATAGTTAATGGAAAGTAAATAACTGACAATTGCATTCCATCAGTTGTGCTAAACTTTAGTTTTTTAAAATAAATAGATAAAAATATTAAATTTTAAAACTTATTTATGTATTACTAATTTTGTATTTCTTAAGAAATCAACTAATAATTGATATTTTGAAAACGTTAATGAAGTTTAGCGTAATTGGTTAAGATAAGTGAGTAAAGTTTGTAATAATCTAATATTAAAAAAGTATTATAATTATTATATTCTTCAAATTTCGAATAAAAAAATGGATTATTTTGAAAACACAATTGCCAATTATTTTATAATCATGGCAAAATAAAAAGACATTTCTTGTAGTGGTGTTAAAAAGAAATGAAAAGAAAAGATGATTTTAAAATTAAAATTAAAGAATATAATGTGAAAAACATTATCAAAGGTGATTGAGGTGGGGGCATGCATGGATGTGGAGGCAATATTGGATTTGAAGAAATAATTGAAGTAGGTATAAACAGTGTTTGTGTAGGACATGATCATGATCAGATAAAGAAAAATAGAGACATACTTTTAGAACTGATAGAGGAAGGAGCTAATGGGAAAAAAAAAAGAAAAAAAAAAAAGATGATAAACTGATTTCACTTTACTATAGATTTTGTCTACCACATGATAAAACCACTCATACAAAAGCCTTTGTACATAAGTCAGCGGTTCAGATTCTATTTTTATCACTTTATTTTTTTAGTCCTCACTTTGATTAATTTCTTCAAATAATTTATTCAAATGGATTTGAAGATGTCCAAAACATATTTTATATCAAATTTCAATGTTAAATTTTGTTGTAATCATATAAATTTTAATTTTTTTTAAACCAATAAAAGGGTTTAACCATTCGACAATTTTTTTTTATATATATAAAATTTGAATTTAAATTTTTTTTAGTTATTTGATCTGGTAAATATTTATATGTTAATATTAATTTAGTTACTCTAAAAATAATGCAGTTGAGTCCTTTTATAAAAAGTAAAAAAAAAAATTTTACGTGCATTAGGTATAGTTAGTAGGGGAATTAAAAAAAATTTAAAAATGAACTAAATTTTTATGCTATTTAAAGCTAAAAAATGTAAAAGATTATATTTTCAGGTACCCCAATTTAAACTGTAAAATGGAAAAATTATAATGAAAAATTAGGAATTATTTTGAAACAAAAAGCATCCTTGGTGCTTTTTCTTTTTTCAAATATAAGTGTTCCTCTCGTTTATTATGCAAAAAGTGATGCAATGATCTGTTCAAAGTTGACATTTGTAGTGTTGCTCCCTTCACTTTTTTTTTTTTTCTCGCCTTCACTTCTTCAATGAGAATGAATCATAAAGCAATAATGTGGAAAATAACATTAAAAAAGTGAATGCTCCACTTACTCATAATGTGTGAAATGAATATTAGCCGTCCATTTCCCAAAAAAAAAAAAATATTAGCCGTCCATTCAGCTAATGTTACTTTGATTTTGATTTTGATTTTGACATAGTAATTAGTAAAAATACCCTATGTTTTCGCGTCATCATGACGTTCTTCATGTGTCAATTTACATTTGTCCTATGTTAATTACTACTAGTTGGCAGCTATTTAAAAGTATCTCCAATAATATTTTTTATTTAAAAAATATTTTTTATAAAATAAAAAATATTTTAAAAAAAATTTAACTATAAAAAATAAAAAAATTTGTACAACTCCAATAAACTCTTTATATTTTTAATCTATATTTTATTTTATTCAATACATATTAATATTTAATTTTTTCTCATTTATTTTTATAAAATTTCTTGCTATTTATTTAATTATTTCACACCATTTAATGAAAGAGAAATTTTTTTTCAATAAATAGATAAAAATTAATTAATATTTTGCATAGAAAATTGAAATATTTTAGAGTAGAGAGTGAAGTTTGACTCTCTACTCTAAAATAAAAATAAAAAAAATGTGCAAATACCCTACTAAAGTTTTACCCTAATCACATATATGCCATTAACATTTTCTAGGATTTTTTTATACCATTAATGTTTTTATACCATTAATGTTTTAAACCCCACTTCACAAAAAAAAAAAAAAAAAAAAAGTAAATTCCCAAATAAAAAAATGTAAAATCCCTAAGCTGTTCATTACAACATCATGTCCCACTCTTACATTGCTCTTGGTGATATCTTTCAGACTAGGACACCTAGAAAGGGCCATGGTTAGCTCAAGCTCATCCTTGAGCATATTTAACATCTATCACACTCCATTTTCACCTTTTCACTACCAGCCTATAGACAAAAGACCACCCAACATGTAGTAATATCATAATTTATCAGTTATTATAGTGTTTTTCAAGTGCATAGCAGTATAAGGTTTATTTATTTTAGATAGTGATCGCCTCATGAGTGGGCTTACAAGGACTGCTTGTGCACCAAGTGCAATGCCTTGAATATGTCAGTTCCCTGTCGTATTCCCCAATCAAAGAGAACAGGAATTTGCCCTTTAACAACACGAGCAACCTGCAATAGCAGGATTCTTTTAAAAAAAAACTTGCAATAACACAAAAATTTGCATTCTAGAAGCACAAATAAAAAAAACTTGCACCACGGTAAATAAAAAAATTAAATAGAGATTCTATAAGAACTAATCACACCTAAAAAAACACAAAAAGAAACAAACTTTTGCACTAAAAAAGCAAAAATCAAATAGAAGAAAAGGGTTTCAGTTTCTGGATTGTGCTCTACAAAACAGCTACCCTCTACAAACAAATCATACCCAAAAAATTAAACTAAAAAGAAACAAAATTTCGGCATTAATAAGGCAGAAATCAATTAGAAAACAAAGAGTTACAATCCATGCGTTGTACTTTATTGAATCAAATATTCAAGAAACAAAGTGTATTGACCTGATTATTGGAGAATGCAACATTAGAATTGAATAAGAAAAAACCACCGTTCAATTAATTTTCAATTTTGAGTAGAAAAATTATTAAAAGATGAGAGAGAATTGAAACCAAAGTCATAGTTTTTGGCCGTCCCACATTACTAATTACCAAACAAAACTACACAAGCCCATTTTTGTCATCCCACATAAAAAATAAATATTCAACGCCCACCTGACCTACCCTACACTCGCTTCTCCTTATATAACCAGCAGATCTTCGCTATGCGCCAGCTGCAACACCATCTGAATATCTTGAAGATCCATTAAGTCTTCAATCTCTCCATGTCAACCACCTTTTAGCTTGAACGACGCCACTGCTATCTTATCTCCAGATGGTGACAACGTAGGATTTAAATCAGCTTGCCCTGGTATGAGAACAATATCGTCATGCTTTGACTTGAGTAGAACCGGTGTTGAGTGGCACCGGGGGTCTGTAGGTGGAGAAGAAGGCAATTAGAGATTTTACATTTTTTGGGCGTTTTTGTTTCTAAAAAACATGAAGGAATTTTACTCTTTTTTTTTATGCAGCGGGGTTTAAGAGTAGGACTCACATTCCATGTAAGTAAAATCTGTCATGAGTTGTGGATCCCAGTTGCCACATAGGCAGTCGTTAAGTTCAAAAGAAACAGAGGGGTTATTTGCTTCGTTTTTGAAACGTTAATGGTATTAAAAAAATCCTAGAAAATGTTAATGACATATCTACGATTAGGGTAAAACTTTAGTGGGTTATTTGCACATTTTTTCATACAAATATAAAGAGTGTATTGGAGACTATTTTTTTGATTTGGCTCTTTAAAATAAAGAATTTTGCTCAAATAAAAAGTCTGTTGGAGATGCTCTAAGGAGCATAAATATTCATGTTCAATATTTCAAGGTTTACAGAAATTTCATTTTAGCGCATGTGCTTTTTTACCCCCTCTACCATGGGAATCTAGAGAGCACTGAACTTTGTCTATCCAGTTCAAATCAAGCAAGATCATAACTGTAGTAAGAGTCTCTCAATAGTTAATTAATGTGACTGCATACACCATGATCGAACTTCAAATATCATTTAAATAAAATAGTTTCTTGCTAACTGATTCCAATAATTATTGATTCATGTTTCTTTCCTCTTTGATTGTTAATTCGGTGAAACTATTGATGGTGTGTTGTAATGAATCTCTCTATACTAAATACAAAATATTTTTATTTATTTTTAAACGTAAATATAATTAATTAAAATTTTATTCACATGTATTTTACTTATGAACTACGAAAATTTACATGGATGAATTAAAATGACTTTTATAGTATAGGTGCAATATAGAACTTCTAATTGTAGTTCAATTAGGAGTATAGAAAAATTTATCTAAGGCGATCATAGTCTGAATTATTGTAAGTTTAATTTTTATATTTAATTATTAAATAAAAATTTATATTTTTACATAACAAACTAGATTGTTCATTAAAAAATTAAATTAAACTAAAATGAATAAAAACATTTGGATCTAAATTTTTAAATGTTTTATAGTAAAATTTTAAATAATATCAATATATAATAATAGAGAATATAATAACATGAATATTATAAATGAAATTTTAAAGTAAAATAATATTTGATGCAGGATTGGAAATTTAGTTCTACAATTTGTAATTTAATTTGATTTATGTGATAAAAATAATGTTGAAATCGAAATATAAATTAAAATTTTCTAAAGTAAATAATTTATTTTATTTTGGATAATAATTGTTTAGAATAATTAAAAGTTCAATCAATGTCCATTAATTTTTTTAGAGAAAAAGACGAATTATCTATTTAATAAAATTAAAAGTATATATTGATAAACAAATTATATAAATAAAAGTACAATTAAAAATATTAATATAAAATCTCATAATTTACATTGATACAACTCTTTTAATTTATAAGTCAAAGATCCATTAATTTTATTATTTTTAAATATACAAAATATACATTGAATCAGAAATATATCACACTATTTGTATCAAATTCAGAGTTTTGATAAAGTCCATACTCCAAATCAATTAATTAATTAAGTTGACAGTAATTGAGAGATAGAAGTAAAAAAAAAGTGGGGAACGAGAATAAGGAGCAGTTATCAAAGAAGGAGATAATGTATAAAAGGAAATTGCTATAGCAAAGAGAAGAACTGAATACACACATTCTCTACATAGACTCAACAACACAGACGAACAACAATCAATTTATTTACCTTTTTTTTTAGTTTTTCTTATATTTTTCAATTTCATTGAAAGTTCTTGTTATTTCAGACAATCATCAATGAAGTTTCTAATTTTTCAATTTCAGTTCTTTGTGAATATTTTCATTTTCAATGCAACCTCCTCCTTTATTTTCATTTAAATGTTTTCAGTATTAAAATAGCTAACTCTCTATAGCTACTTTTAAGAACCCTGCGAACTTAGGTTCCTTAGTTTACATTCAATCGTTTAATAGAAGTCAGAGATCTTTGGTTGGTGTACCTCACACACCTAATACGCTCACTAAATCACAGAAAAAGGATCAGAGGTAAACACACACTCACACATCTTTATAAAATTATGACAATTTTATCTAAATATATTTTAAATACATATTATATAATTAATGTGCGATTTTGAAGAGCCAGTTAACTCTCTATTTTTGAGAAAAAATAAAGAGAAAATAGAGTAAATATCCGTTAATTTAAGTTAAAAAACAATTGAATTCTGATCTCGAATTTAATTTGGGTTGTATACATAAAAATAAATAAATAAATAAACTAAGAAGAGATTTTGGAATGGAATAGGACGTAAGCTGGCCAAAGATAGTAACCAGAAAAAGAAGAAGGAAGTGATGAAGTAGCCACGCTACGTTGTCTACACATTATATAACCCCAACATAAATTCCCAACATCTTGCCATCTGTTCATTTCTTGTCTGCCATTTGCTTGACACGGAGCGGCGCGTGAGGTCCTGAAACCATGTCGTCTCATGCAATTTTCACTCATGCCGTCGCCATTCCTTTAATATAAGAACACAGTTTCACCGGTAATTAGATAGAAACCATTTCTTTATTTTGAAATTCAATAATACGTTTAGATGTAAGAAATTTGTTTATAAATATAAATTTAGATTCAAATTAAATTTTTTATTCAGTAATTACTGTATATTTATATTAATAAAAATTTAAAATAAATTTTAAAAAATTTAAATAAGAATTTAAAATAATATTTAATTACATTTCCTTTAAAATTTTTATATTTAAAATTAAGTATTTAAAATCTAAGATTTTAATTTAAATGGTTGCATTCAAATACAATCTAATCTTATTCCTACATTCTAACGGTGTATTAATCCATCCACAATTTTTTTTTCTCTAACCATACTCGCTTCTTTTCTCTTCTCTCTTTAAATTTCTTCATTAAATAATTTTATTTTTAACCGAAGCAAATTATCTTTTAGTTCAGCGGTGGTTCTTTTTTTTATTCTATTTTATTTTTTCATCCAATAAATACAAATTTTTAATCTGTTTGTTTTATTTTATTTTTTTATTTTTCATTTGTGAAGTTATTAATCCCTTTATGGAGTTTTGATGATTTTTCTTTGTGAAATTTATAGTTTTCTCTATTATAAAACTTTTGTTAGTATTTTTGTAATTGAACTCAATTAAAGACCACAAAGTCGATTTATGGCTAATGAACGTCATAGAGTAGATTATAGAGATTGTTGAACAAATTTGTTGAGTTGTAATTTAAAATAATATTTTTTAAAAAACATGATTGAATAATAATGACGAATGGTTTCAAATCTTCAATGAGAATTTTTTTCAACACTTTTTGATTGTATTTTATTTATATTATGTGTTTAACAAGATGTATTATTGATTTTTATTGATAGAAAGATTTATTTTTTCTAAAAAAAATCTTATTCCTACATTCTATCATTACATAAGATTATATTTATAATACATGTTTTATATTTATATAATAAAAAGTAAAAAATATTTAAATATCATAACCATTGGCGGAACCACGAGGGCAAATAGGAGCCATTGCCCCCACTAGGCCAATTAAATTCCATTGAGCTCTATACTTCTGCCTCCCAAAAATTTAATAATTCTCTTGCCTCATTTTTAAAAAAAATTAAACTTAACATATATATATATATATATATATATATATATATATATGTGTGCGCGCGCGTGTGTGTTTGGTGGGATAAGAATTATTTGTGTGTTGATAAAAAATAACCGAGTCCATACGCATGCTTCACAAGAAGTCACTAGCACAACTCCAAGCATTGGATCCCGCATGAAAATTTTTACTTTTCTTTTAACTTTTTTTCTTTTAAGAAAAATACTGTGGTTAGTGAGGGTAGGTGCTAAAGTAACCAAGAAATTGAGACCCCCATGTACGCATTTTTTCCTTGACAATAACGTCTGACCTTAGAACGAATAGTATAAAGTATAACATGATAAATTTATGAAAGTACAAATGACTGTAAATATTACCTGCCGACCAGATCCAAACAAAATGAAGTGTGATATTGGTACTGGAACACCAAAATCGCCACAAAGGAGACTTAAAATGAGATATTACCCACACAAAATTGAGAATAAAGCTCAAACTAACTTATTTATACTATAGAAAAACACTACAAAATAAAGAAATTTTTCGCCAAAAGATTGGCCAAAACCACCCAAAACTAGAAGCACACTGAAGAAGATGAACAGTAACCATACAGAGAAAAACAAAATCTCATATAGTCATTTTGACAATTAGTCGCAGGTACTGGTCTCCAATTTGTCGTTGATGTACACCCTCTTCGGTTGTCTTCCACACTCTAAGCTGGTTGGTTATGTTTGCCCATCACCGGTTCGACAAAAGTTTTCTTCCAAGTCGCATCCCTGAAGAGTGTGAGACTTACTGGTTCGAGATGGTCAATGCAACCAATGGAGTGTTCATATCATGTGATATGCCCAAGAAGAAGAATACCATCCACCTCAAGAAGAAGCAAAGTAAATTTGATTGTATTTTGTTTAGTCTGTGGAGTCCTAAACGCTATTGTTATTGTTAGTTTATTAGTAATTTAGTGACTCTACATAGTTTGATAATAGTGGTTGTTGATGTAACAGCCCCTTTCAAGGATGTTAGGATCCATCCTCTGATTTTCTTCTACTGTTCGGTAGAGTTCTTGTATTCCTTTCAGGGGTGTTTTATTGATTTCTTTATTGAAATCAGAATTAAAAAAAAAAAAAAAAACTGTGGATATAATACACCTTATCAATATAAGGAAGAGGAAAGGCAAAATTGGATTCTTTTTTTTTTTTTTTTGAACTACCATTGATCATAAGCAAAGATTACATTGAGCTACCATAGTCATAGGATTTAGTCCTTCATAGAGATACCATGAAGGAGGAGTAAACTATTTGACTATATAAAGTCAACTAAAAAAACAGCAAAAAGATACAAAGCAAAAGGCCTAGAAGGCATTCCAATTACACTGAGCTGGATGAAGGAGACTTGGGCGCAGCGGCGCCTTCAGGAGCAATTTGATGAGCAGCAGTGGACCTTGAAAGGTCTTTCATATAGGGCTGATGATAAAGATTGCCGTGAAAGGCAAAGCCAATGGCACAGACAGAAGATGTAGTGTGTTCAGCAAGGGAGAGCAGGACCTTGTCACTGGCCGATGAAGCCACACCAGTGCTGAAAGTAGGTGGGCTTGTATAGATATTGGGCTCAATGGTATAGGTCTCGAGTTGAAGCTCTTTAAAGAGAAGTGAGCTTAATGCACGCTGAAGCCCAAGCTCATCTCCTGGCAAATTCCATAGCCCAAGCAAGCCCATAGTTGTGCTGACTGGTCCTTGGTAATTGACAGAGGCGACGAAGTCGTACGCTCGCGAAGCTTCGTCTACACTATCTCTGTCTACTGCTTAGCTTGGGAAGTTGAACCCAGCAACAGGTTAGTCATCCATTTTCTGCCAATGTACGATACCATTACACTGAAAAAGGTTGCTTATCAATCATGTGTAATATTTTAATAGATATTTTCAAATTAATTTATATATTAATTAAAAATCAATTTAAAAAAAATATTTTTTCGTATATCAAATATATTTAAATATATATATGTTCGAGAAGCTAATACATGCATGCATGTGGAAACTCATTAATGTCAAAAGTTATATTGGATTTTGTCCATGATTGGAAAATGATAAACGCACTTTTCACCTGCCGAAAGAAAAAAAGCAAAAAATGAAGGGATAATTGTTTTTTTGTTCTTAGATATTTTAGTCTATTATATTATATTATTTTTGATATTTAAAAAAATATTTATTTATCATTCATATTTGTAACAGTTAATACTCATTAATTTTTCTATCAGGATAAAATAGTACACGAATTGTAAATATCGGAGATGAATAAATATTTTTTTAAATATCAAAGATGAAATAGTGTATTAGGCCAAACACATGAGGAAATAACAATTCTCTCAAAAATAAAGGACATTTAAATTTTAAAAATAAAAAATATTTTAATAATTGTTCCTTTTAAAATTATTATTAGATATAAAATTTTAGATTTCATTATTATTGAGTTTTCACTGCTCAAACCAAAATGGAGCCTCCTCAGAAATTCTTTGGGAGTACTCAAATCAAAATTATTATTATTATTATTATTAAATATTAATTATTTAATATTAAAATATATATCAATCATATATATATCCATATGGATATACGTATATCCATATGTACGTTTATAGAAAATAGCATGTTGATGGTGCAATGGCACTATCAATTTCTTCTTAAAAAAAGGAAGGAAGGAAGAAAGAAATGATATTTTCATCACAATTTTGCGAGGTCTAAAACACTGAGAAAACATTCTAAAAAAAATGCGGACTGAGCCCAAATAGTCTTTCTGGGTTTTCAGTGGCCCCTTCTTTGTATTGTTGAAAAGTTCATGGACCTGATTGGCTAATCTGTTACTAATAGCTGGTAACTATTGTTAGTAGCTGATAACTAATAACTGATGATTGATAGTTGATAGCTAACCAATATCAAATGTTTGGTTAAATTGATATTGGTTAAATTATAACAACGGTTGCTGATAGTGTATATATATATATATATATATTAACAATAGTATGTGTGATAAAAGAAATTATTTAATGCATATAATAAAAAATTATTGTAGATAGTTTTAATTATATCAATTCAAAAAAATGAATATATCTACTTTTATTAGACAATTTATTTTAAATAAAATATTAATATTATTACTATTATTAATATTAGAAGTAATCAGTTGTAAATTTTTTTTATTAATATAATTTTTAATATTTTTATTTGTGTGGTTAATATTTTTCAATAACTATAATATTAATATTTTAAATAGTTATTCAAATAATAATTAATTAAGTAACAATAATTAGTTAAAGTTAAAAGGATAAGGATAAGATAAAAATATAATTTTAAAAACAAGATCTGCTAGTGAAAAGCATGCAGTTTTGGAATCTTACACTACCAGCTCATTTTTTAAAAAACTTAACTAAATGGATATTGTATAATAACCGGAAAAAAATATTATTGTAAAAAAAAAGAGGTCCAAGAAGGTCAATGTAATCGAGTGAAAGAAGGTAGGTGAATGTTGGTGATGATGGGTTGATTTGGATATATATATATTAGGTTGTTGTGGTTGTGAGTTGTTTTGGGTGGAAATTGGTTGATGGTTGTCTTATAGTTGTTTAGGTTGTTGGTGGTTGATTTGGTTGTTTGGTGGAGGAGGGTTGCTGAGTTGAAGAATGTTGGTTGAGGTTTGAGTTGCAAGGTGGCTTAGCAGCCAAGTTGTTTTCTAGTTGTTTTGGGATCATTTTGTGGTTGTTGACAGCTTAGTGGAAAGTGGTTGATTTAAGTTGTTTTGAGTTGTCACGTTAACTTATGTTAATGAATTAATTTGGGTTGACATTGGTTGCTCTTGATTGTTGAGAATAAGACCAAATGTATGTGTATAAATGCAAAATTGGGGCTGCCAATGGAGAAGAGAGCTGTGGATTGGCAAATATTCATTTTAGTCCTAATATTCTTTCTCTTCTCCTTTAACCATTCAAACGAACTCCGATCGATCTGAAATTTTGCACCCAACAATTTCTTGACGTCCTCTACTTGTTGGTAGTGTCCGTTTGGGCAGAATCAGCACAGAAAAATGTAGTTTTTAATTTGAAAATTTTGCCTAAAGTTGTGCACATTGAAAACTTCACCTTGTCACTGATCAACGAAAGCCACTACTGGAAACTTATTCCCCATCATCTCGGGAGTTTGTAGACGTTGATACCGCATCCGATCTCCATCTCTACAATATTATGTGAATTTTTAGGTAATTTCCCTTTTAATTTAGGATCTCATCATTTTGGGTATATTTTGCTGCGTTTAAAGCTTTAGATGTTTTCTATTAATTGTGGAGAACATTTTGGTATAATTTTTTGGGTTGGGTATTGTGTTTCCGGTGAGAAATCCGGCGGGTACCACCCAAATTCCGTGATAAACAATAACTAGCCTGGAAAATTCTAAATTTATTTTTAATTAATAGAGTAAAGTATAGTGATTAATTTCTGTAACTAGACTTAGGTCCAATTCCTTATGGATTATGAGATATAAATTCCGGAATGTTTATGTAGGAAATTATATATTTCCATATAAATTAATTTAATTCATTGGAAATATTCTTTAGGTCTCAAAATAAATCATTTTAGTGTTTTTAAAGTTATTTTGATCGTTTCTTGATTTTTATAAATTTTCTAATATTTTTTAGAATCTATTTAAAGCTATTTATTAAATAAATATTTGGATTATTTAGAGAGTTCGGGAGGAGAAGGTGAAAAGTATAGGCAGCCGAGGATGCGTCGGCCACCACACTCCACCTGTGAATCAATTTTATAAAATGTTTGTTGAGAATATTTAAACTAAAATTTTCATGTGGTTAATATAATATTAAAGTTGAATATATAGATTTATTTATGATTATAAATTTTACCACATGTATGATTTATTTATTTTATTATCGTGAATAATTCTTGGGAAGATGTTTTAGTTGGATTTATGATTGGTATATGATACAAATATGATTTGGAGAAAAATGGTACAACGTGCTACCTGGTGGTGTCACCAGGACCACGTGCGTACTAGTTGAGATCTTGAGTCTGAAAATATGTGGATTGGCTTGGTTGAGTATTTTCTCTCAGGTAGTGTTATGGTTTAGACTTGGTTGAACTAGTTCTCTCAGGTACTATTTGGATTGAGCTCGGTGGATCATTGTTCTTGAGCTGAAATTAAGATGTAACTCGGTTGGACTTATTCTCTTGGGTCATTAGTAATAGACTAAGTGATTGGACTGCGGTTATAACTCGGTTGAACTTGATCTCTCGGGATGGCAATCATTTGGATTTAAGATAGCCCGAAGGCTATTATAATTGAGGTTTAGGGTTCTACCATGTTTTCCACCAAGTATTTAATTTATACTATTTCGTATGAGAATTTTGTATTAAAGTGATTTATAAATTTTGAAAAAGATTTATATAAATATAATTTATAATAAACTAAATGATTTTAAATATTTATTTATATTTTAAAAGGTTTTAAATAAATGTTTTAAAATCAACATGCATTTTATATTATTAATTCACTCAGTGAGGTATGATTTCTCTCAAATTTTATTTTTCCAGGACCTTACAGTCAGAGCGGTTTTAGTCATCATCTGCGCGGTTTTTTCTTCTCTAGCTATATTATGTAGGTCTATTTAATATATATATTACGTATTTAAATTCTAGATGTTAGTATAGATGTGCCCTAGTGCCATTCTTGTAATAAATAATGACATTGTAAATTATCCCTATGGCAATAAAATATTCATTTAAATGAAGTGTTTGTTTATTTGAGTATTACCCTTTAGCATTATGTTAAATAAATTCATTATCAAGAGTTAATAATATGAGATACAAATTTATTTGGTACATATGCTATAAATTGTTTATAGTCAACTAATTAATATTTGGGTAATATTAATTAGACTATCACCTCTGTCTATTTTCCTTGATTAGTATGTGATACCAATAGTGGGAGGTAGTGAGTCTCATGCTACTTGAAATGAGATATCAGAATAGACATGTGGATACTCATATGATGGGTGGATCGAATAGTGACTTTAGATTTGTAATCTCAAGGATATTCACTTATAATCAACGATCACAGTCTAGGTCATAATGGTGCATATAGTGCTTTGACTTGAGGTGACATGGTCATCCACATTTGAGTGGTTAGGGTTTGTTACCACTTACATACTTATGTTAATCACACATGGGTATATGGCGTATGGTAGCTCTAGTCAGTTAAATGTAGGGATAAGTGTTCAACCAAGATGGGATTCATTGCCTGGAGTGAACCAGGATAGATCCTATGCTATCTAAGTTTGTTCTTGATGAATAATTTCCTAGGCAGGATAAACATAATGCAGTCTGAAAGAGTTTCAGTGCTAGAAAGTGTTTATAGTATTTGTTATGCTTTATCAAGAATAACTTAAGATGAGGTCATATGATACAACTATTAGAGTTTGATTAAACCTTGACTCTCGGCCATATCGGGATCTTCTAATGAATGAATTTTAGTGCACGGTTATTATGACCGAAGGGTTCATGTGAATCAATAAATGCATTCATATCTAATTGGGTAGTTATGATATCAATGCTAGGGGTCATTCACTACTTATGAGAATTAAATGTGTATAATTGAGATTTTCACATTTAGACTTGAAAGAGTTTCAAATAATATTAAGAGTTGATATTATATTCTCATTGCCAATTAGACATAAACCTAGTAAGTCATACCTAAAAGAGTTTGTCAAATCACCATTTATATTAATCTAATTATTAATTAAAGAGTTTAATCAATTAATTAAGATTAATGGAATTAGATTTATGCTTTAAGCAATGATTCTAGCATATAATGAAATCTAATTCCAATAAGAGTTTGATTATTAATTTATATTTAATTAATATGAGATATTAATTAAGATGTTAAATTAATAATAATATATGTTGTTTCTATAGGCTTGGCTCAATGGCCCAAGTTGTATGGGTCTAGGTCCAAAAGAGTTTTGGACCAAAGATTAATCTAAGGCCCATTAACCTTATCTAGGCCCAATAACTTTATGGATTAGGCTTGACCCATTTGATTTATGGATTGGGCCTAGCCCATTTATTGTCCTAAGAATTGGCCCAATAACCAAGCCCAAATCTATGAATATATGTATGAGTCATTTTTGGCATATTAGGCTTGATATATCCCTAATGTATAAATTGTTGACTTTAGGGAAAGATAAGAATAATGGTTATCTTAATTAGTATAGAGAATGAATGTAGACTTAATGCATGCGATATGTTCAATCTCTACATCATTCTTTGTACACTAGTAAGATGATTTGCACAAGTTGTTCTCTACCATGTCAAAGTGGCATGTAATGATGTGGTGTAAGACAAGTTTGAAAATGCCCTAGAGGGGGGGGGGGGGGTGAATAGGGCTATCGAACAAAAATAAAAACTTAAAAATAAATAAATAAAAAAGAAAGAATGTTGAGAAGGAAGAATGATGAAGACAAGAATTTAAGGAGTTTGGATTCTCAACAATCCTACGTCTCCACCTAGCTTATCCCCAAGTTAGGATTTTGAATCGCCACAATCTATTCCCCTAGACTGATTTTTAAAATTTGAGTTTTAGGCTTAACTCAAACCTTACAACTTGAGTTTTCAAGGCTTACTTAAAAACCGATTCACAAGTGTTTTGAAGGCTTACACTAAAACCAAATTCCCAAGTGTTTTAATGGCTAAACACTTAAACCAATTCCTTTAGAATAGAACCTCACTTCCCTT
>CATIWM010284339.1:0-16558 GCA_949671775.1 Mallotus repandus
TTGAAGTTGAGTATTTTAAATATATAATGGATCACTCTATTACTTCCATTGAAACTAGATTTGAACAATTTAAAGAATATGAAAATATTTTTGGTTTTTTATTTAATTTGAACATGCTAAAAACTTTAGAAGATGATGAACAAAAAATGTCTTATCTTAACCTTGAGACTTATCTAACATTTAAAGAGCATTCAGATGGTAATGGACTTTATTTATTTTCAGAATTAAAAGTGTTAAAAGAAACTTTGGACATAAAAACTAATACTCCAATTAAGATATTAAATTACATAAAAAGATTATGTTCTTTTCCAAATGCATGTATTGCCTATAGAATATTATTAACCATACCTATAATAGTTACTTCCGCTGAAAGAAGTTTTTCAAAGTTAAAATTAATAAAATTTTATTTAAGATCAACTATGTTGCAAGAGAGGTTAAATGGATTAAGTATATTATCTATTGAAAGCTCTATACTAGAGTATATTGATTATAAAACTTTAATAAGTAGTTTTTTTTTTTGAAACATCGTCATATATTAGAAAGGCCAAAGCCATCTAAAAATAAAACAAGCTAGAACATGGACTAAGCAACTACAAGCCATGGGTCACTCACCTTACTTATACTATAATAGTGCCTGTATGAGTAAATGGATATGACCAACACTAACATGGATAAAATAATGAAAGAAAAGGTCAGTTAATGAAACAAAAAGCAAAAAGACAAAGCTACTAGTTGATTTTGGGTCCTTCACCAAGGACAATAATGTCTGGATTTAGGTCTTGAGCTGTTGACTTGGGATAATCTTCCTTTGGGATCAAAATGTCACCTTAATAATTGGCAGTGAGGTTTCTCGCAAGCACTTTTAGTTTGTTCTTCTTCAAGTGAGTTTTCTTTGGGGCTGCATTTTTAGGAGAGCTTCTTTAGTGAGTGAATGGGCTATAATTCTTGCTGAAGGATGGGCTTTTTTCTTAGATGGGCTTTCTTCATCAGAGGATAGAGATGATTGAAGTTCATTAGTGGATAGTTTCTCTAAGCTTTGCTGAATTTTTTCTTTTGGGCTTTGTAGTGGACTCTCCAAAGAGTTTGAGGCCTTGATTCTAGCAACTTAAGAGACAATATGCTCTTTTTCCTTCATATCAGTTGGCTCTTTGCCTTTTGAGCTATCAGCTAGGGCTTCTTTTCTGTTGCCTAGGATTGGAGAGCTTCTTTTTCCCAAGCATAGCTCTGCCAATTTAGAGGCTGCTAAGTCAATGTTCGGCATTGTGTTTTCAAAATTTATCTATAACACCTCAAGGATACTTGGCGTGCATTGCCTTTTCTTCTTTATGTCTTATGGGAGGTGACGTTGGTTGAGGAAACTGGGATTGGTGTCTCTGAATTAACGGACTAATCAACTCTGACCAGTGTGTAACTCCATTTGCAGATGATTTTCTCTTGGGTAATGCTCGAGACCAAAGTCCATATGCTTGGTTTGAATTTACTCTATGGTCGATCTCCTCTTGAGTTTTTACCCATTTGCAATTGCTGGTTTGATGATCTAGAAAACCACACAAGTAGCAAAAGAATGGAAGTCACTCGTAACGAAAATGGACCTAGTTTTTCTTAGGCTGACGGTAGTTATAGAATCCTTTGGGCAGTGGTTTTGTGAGATCCAACTTAACCCTAATTCTCATCAATGGATCCTAACCTTCATCATAGATTATTAGATCTTTTGTTTTGATCAAACCACCAAATATTGATTTTGCTTTGGCTTTAGCATTACTCAAAGTGATTTGATTCAATGGCAAGCCTAAGATTTGGACCTAAATATTTTCATAATTGAAATCAATCTCACCTAAGGTTTTATTAAGTTTTCATTCCTTGATGATGAATAAACTCATGTGAATAGACCAAGGTGTTCCATCAAATACTCTAAATTTGTCATGCAGTATTTCAAACTTGATTAAGAAAATATTGTGTGCATTGAGTTCTTGGATTTGAAAATTGTTTGCAAATGGCCATACTTGGGAAAGTATGTGATGGAGTAGATTGGTTAAGTACCTCCTATCACTTAAGATTTTTCCCGCCAGTTGAGTGTAGACTCTGTTTATTTCATGCTCTATTGCTTCATCTAGAATTAGAGAGTGTGTCTTTTGAGTCAGGGAAATGATATCTTCTAGTGTTTTTTTTTAGAAGAGTTCACTGTTTCACTAGGATTTTTGGAATTCATTATGGAGTGGACAAAAGGGAGACTTTGTTGCATAGTGATAAGGTTATAAGTTGTAGAGAGTGATTTGAGGGAGAAGGAAACTAATTAAGACAAGAATTGATTTTGAAATTTAAAACCACATATAGCTTACAGAGCACTATACTATGATAGAAGTCAGTGTCTGATAGTCTATAGTTGCTTATTGCTCGGAGTTCGAGTGCTTATGAAGTTGGTGTCTAATACTCTGGCACTCGGTGGATGATCAATGTCCGGAGTTCATTCTTCCCATGATTCCAAGTAAATCTCTCCGCTGCAGTTATCTCAAATTATGCCATTTATATTTTAGATGCCTTACTTAAATTTGAATGAATGAAATATTTGAAAGCGGTGCCCGGAAATTATGGCTCGGTGATTGGAGTTTAGCTTATGATGTGAGACCCATTCTCGTTGAAGGCTTGCCTTTGCTGTCTTCGTATCCGAGTCTTCTATTACAACTTTTTCATCTAAAAAATCTGAAATAATGAAAGTTTTATAGTAACATCTGAAGTTCTTTGCACTCCTATTTAACTCGGCGTGACTCAAAAGTAGAGAGAGAACTCAGTTCCTCTTACTTAAGTAGTTTTGCAGCTGAGAAAGTAAAAAAGATGAAATTATTATTTTTTACTTATCTTCTTCAAAATCTTGCCTCATGCCCCAAATTCACTTGATCCAGCACTGCCAATGATGTGGCTCTTGCAATGTCATCGAGAGCTATGACGTACTGCCACATTTGCAGGAGGCGCATGTGCCAAGTCCGTAGTGACATTGATGTTGTCCCCTGCCATGTTAGTGAGAGTGGTGTTGGGCAAAAATAAACCAGGTGGTTGTGATGTTAGTAGATCCCATGATAAACGACAAGCCGTTTCATTTGCAATTGGCATCATGTAGCCCAAAGCAAAACTTAATCCTTCAATTAGAAAAATAAAAACACAATGATCTTGGTGGCTGGTCGGAGAAAGAGCTAAGAAAATGAGAGAAAATGGACACAACAATGGTAGAGCGAGGCACACATGTCTAAAGCTGGAATTAACAGAATCAATATTTGTAAAAGGGATAACGGCTTAAACCAATTTTTGGTCCCTCAACTTTTTGACTTTATTTCAATAGATCCTTATTCTTTTATTTCATTTAATTGGGTTCTTAAACTTTAATTTTGGTAAGCATTATATCCTGAAGTTAAATTCTGTTAAAAATTGAACCTAATTGGCCGTTAAATAGCTTGTAGTTTTTTTTTAAGTTGGAAATCACAAGTCACAAAAATTGATGACACATTAGCTTAGGGACCCTTTGTTGCTGTCTTCACCAACTTCGTCCCCTCTTTGATATGTCGATGTCTTCTCCCTCATTGTTACTAAAGCTCGAGCTCCCTTTATTGCGACAATGTCTGAGACTTCTGTGGACAACTATGCTGAGGCCGAAGAAGAATTAGAGGAATTGCCTCTTGGTGTCGAAGTTCCTAAGTGCTTCTGTAAAAGGATAAGGTTGTTTTTTAGCAAATTCTTAACAGCAACCACTTACCTGTCCTTTAACACACCTCTATAGATGACGTTGTATCCACCTTCACCGATCACATTCTCCTCGAAAAAATCCACGTGTCGCAATCTCTAGCTCCTTTAAATTATATCACCATCCCTATCTGATATTCTACTGCAAATCAACCAAGGTCGAAACATCACTTCCACTAGATGTGTT
Organism: Mallotus repandus; assembly: GCA_949671775.1. Taxonomy (NCBI): domain Eukaryota; kingdom Viridiplantae; phylum Streptophyta; class Magnoliopsida; order Malpighiales; family Euphorbiaceae; genus Mallotus; species Mallotus repandus. Next base: position 3,920 of record CATIWM010284339.1, read on the forward strand.
GCGTTCACTCTCTTCACTGTTCTTGTTTCCTTCTCTGATCTCAACATTAACAACCCCAATTATCTCTTTCTTTTTTATTAAGCTTACATCTTTTTTTTATTATAATTATTATTATTGCTATTATTTTCTTTACGATCCAAAGGTTTGATTTCTACAATTTCTTTTGAAACTAACGGGATCAAACCGGAGCTCTGTTTCAAAATCACTTTGTTTTGTTTCTTCTTAGTGCGGACACAGAGGTAAATGAGAAAGATAACTACAAGCAAAGATATTGAAACAACTATGATTATAATGTAGAGTTTTAGATTCAGAAATGGCATTTTTGAGGCTAGCTTTTGTGGTAGAGAATTGGTGGTATCGATGCCAGAGACCAACATTGGATGGTTTCCGGCCATGCTTTGTCTTGATAAAGAACTCCGCTAATTTCTTCAGGAGGGGTATGCAAATGACAGTACCTTAACTTCATGTTGAACGCGATTTTGGCTATAGTGTCAGCACATCTATTAATCTCTCTATAGATGTGTCTCATCTTCACTTGCCACTACCTTTGTAACAACCTCTGCATTTCATGAATTAGTGCTAGATGCCTCACTAGACTTGTCTTCTAGTACTTTAAAATCTGAATGAGGTCTTGGTTATCTGTTTCAAGGATGATATTTTTCAGACCAAGATTCCATGCCAACTGTAGACCATGGATGATAGCCCAAGCTTCAGTAACGAAGATGCCACAGTATCCTAGATTAGTAGTGAACCCTGCAACCTAGTTCCTGTTGCTGTCCCGGATTAGGCCACCTGCAGCTGCATGGCTTAACATTGATGTTACTACTCCGTCTGTATTTAGCTTGAACCAGCCTCATCTGGAGCGTTCCATATCGAAGACTGTCTTTCCCGTTCCACCGATGTTTTATTTGTTTTTGTTAAGGAAGACAACTCTCCCTTTCCTCGTCACAGTCCATCTATTGGTGATAGCGATAAATAAACGCGTTCAATGGGTTTGTTTTACACAAGTTTGACAGACATTGGTATAAGGATATAATGCTTACCAAAATTGAACTTTGCGAACCCAATTAAACGAAATAAAAGAATAAGGACCTATTGAAATAAAGTCAAAAAGTTGAGGGACCAAAAAATGGTTTAAGACCTTAATCCTTCAACTGGAAAAATAAAAACACAATGATCTCGGCGGCTGGTCGGAGAAGGAGCTGAGAAAACGAGAGAAAATGGACACAGCAACGGCAGCAGCGAGACAAACATGCCTAAAGCTGGAATTAACGGAATCAATATTCGTAAAAGGGACATGGTTCGATTCCCATTTCCAGCTCTCAATCACCGATGGCCTCAACGCTTGGGTCTGCGATGGTATCTCCAGTTTAGTATTAATTTTGTTTGGTTAGTGGTTAAAGAGCAGAATATCAATCTTAATTTTTGGATTGACAGCGACGGAAGAGCAAGTAAAACAGAGAGCGGAACAGTGGGACCAGCCGGTTTCTGAATACATTCATTCAGCGGAACAATATTTAGGGTTTCAACAGCCCCATTCAGTCTATCGGTTCTCCGATACCGAAGATGGCCATAAACGCGTTAGTGATTTAATTGATTATATATATATATTTTTTTTTGGAACTTGAAGTTGAGGCAATGGTTTGTTGATTGAGGTAGTTTATGTTATGTTGGCATCAGCTGTCATGGACATTTGAGAAGGAAGGGACGACACTGGAATGGCGATGGAAATGCCAACCATCACCTGATTCTAAAAAGACTAATGCAGGAATCTTGGACTTTCTCATGGACGCTAATATAAGGCTCAGTGTGAGTCCCTTCTTTCTATGCTTTTTTTTTTTTTTTTTTTTTTGAAGAACCCTTCTTTCTATGCTTTTATTTCCTTAAAATTTTAATTACATGGTTCAATTTGTAATGTGAAATTTAACACAATGGTGAATTGTTATGTAATTTATTTACAGGAAGAAGTTGTTACAAAGACTCAGTCGCTGGAGCGACTGAAGGAGGAAGCTGACAAGTGTTTGGCTCAGAGTGAGAAATTTGCCAATGAGAAAGTGGCATTTGAATCTGCAACTTATTCCAAGGTCTAGTTATCTGCCCTTTCTGTGCTCCTTTTTTTCCCCTCTTTTGGATCTCACTAGTATTGTTATTTGATATGACTAATGTGTGATGGATTACACTGCAAAACTTTGGTCAATTTGTGTCCTGAAAAATTTTTGGTCAGTTATTTGGTAATTGTAATCTCTCAGGCTTTATGCCAACTTTATTTGTCGTTTGATGAAACTTCATCAGTGATGTTATTTCATCTTATAGGAAATTTCAGGTAAAGTGTTAGACATTTCAAGCCCACCAAACATCAAATTATGGTTATGATATTTTTGTGAATCCTATTTTCAAGATTGCATTTCAGGTTCCTTATCAATTTTCTAGTACCGCATAGACCTGCTAGATGGCAGAAATTAATATAATACCACTTTAACTTTTTTTTTTTTTTTCTGAGAAAATTGAGGAAAGAAATTATGTTGGCGATTTGTGCTCATTTTTCCTAACCTTTTCCATGATCTCAAAGAGCTTATGAAGTGACGAAACATTTTGCGCAGCAGCTTCTGTGTTATATGATATTAGTACAGTATGGACGAGTTCAAATTCAAGAGGAACTTTTGTCTATGCATAAAATGAATGTTCTTACTCAATATGTTTTTAAATGTGGTGTAATGGCAGTTTTGTATTATGTTGAAAATATTATTACACACAGAGTCTTAAGTTTCAGAAATATTAAGACTGACTTGGCTATTCTCTGCTTCTAGTTTCTTGGTGTCTTGAATACAAAGAAAAGAAAACTCAGAGAGCTTCGAGATCAGCTCTCAAAAAAGGCATCTTCAGGAAAATTGCCAAAGGAAGAGGAAGAAGAGTCCACAGACAAAACTGAGAGTTTTGATGAAGGTAGTGATGATGAGAAGAGTGAGGAAGAACCTCCAGAGAAGCTTACAGGCACTTCCAAGGATGTACAATTAAGCAGGGGTCGTGGTAGAAAGAGGAACACCCACAAGTAGAACCTCACAGACAAATTTTAGGCTTCAATAGATTAGCATGCCAACAAGTCAAAAGGAAATAGGAACCTGGGGTGCGGGGATGAAATGTCTTCGCCCACTTAGCTAGCTGATTATCTTTTGACCCGCGAATGCTTTAGGTTTATCAGTGCCCAGTGTCTTGACCCACAAATGAAGAAACTAAAGGCTAAAGTTGAGTTTATTTACTTGGTTTATGAGATTATGAAGTAAATGTCATGTGTTTGTTGCGACTGTATTGTTCATTCTAGCTCCTTCTGCTGTAAAGATTAAAGTACTTGCATGGATCATAAAACCATCCGAAACAAGTAATCCATGTAAATTGTGCAATCATAAAGAAACATTAGCGCTGCTGCTCGTGCTACTGTGGTTGTTAAGGGAAGGAAAGCAGAGATTGTGTATTTGGGCTACGGATAGCAGGGTGTTTTCGTGGGTCCCGATCATTGCCACGTTGGCTATAAAAATAACAGTAGGAAAATTAGAAGCTGCTCTCCCTTAACTAAGGGGCTTAGAATCATGTTATTTTGAAGGAAGTTTCTTATCTAGATGGGGTGTTTTATACTATATGGGTAGAAGTAAGGCATATAAGTTAAGTGTAAAATAGTTATTCAATGAAAATAAAATATTTAATTTTATTATTCAAATCTAACCATTTAGGGTATTACGTAAGAATATCTCTTATTTTGAATTATTATGTGTAATTGAGCCCAAAAATATTTCAGGACCAATTGGCTTCTTGGTATATACATTAAGGGCAAAAAATATACCTTTTTTTTTAACTATTTTGTGCCTACTTAGGTAACACTTTACCACTCCGCACTCGTCCTTCCTTTGTAACTTAGTGGCTCAGGTGATAAACATTATAAAGTAAGGTCATGGATTCGAAGTGGTTTAATAATTTTTTAATTTTAAAATTATGCATAGATTTTATTTTCAAATTATATATATATATTTAAATAAATTTATTTATAAAAACTTGTAATGAATTATAACTATATTAAGTTAATATCAAATTGTTATATAAATAAATAACAATGTTATTATTTTTAAAACTTTTATTTAATAATAATATGTTTAATTGTTTAGTTACTATATATCACGAGTCAAATATATTTTTTATTCACATGTGAAACACGTGGTTATTTACTATATATATATATATATATATATATATATATATATATATATGAGGTGAAGATCTTTACCTATCATTAGATTATTTAACTTTGAGTAAAAGTGGATAATTACTTGTAACAAATAGTAGAGTCAAACTACAGACACCCTCTGTTCTTAGCTTGTTACTATTTATAGCCTTCAAATATTGTGTTTTCTGAATTTGGGTGGTTTTTTTGTTAATTTTTAACAAAAAATCATCAACATCCATTGGTTTTCTTCAATTCCTTAGTGTTATTTTTTTGTTAATAAATAATTTTATAAGCATATAGCTTAATATATGTGGTTTTTGTATATGGTGATAGCTTTTCTGATAGGGCGATTTTGCAAATGGATCTTGTTGACTCACAAGCAAGAAGCCATCAACAAATTAAGGAAGGAAGATTATATGAAGAAGCTCACATTTTATGCCTCAATATCCAAGCTTTTTCTACATCTTGTGCTCTCCAACATTAATGACATTTTGAAGACCGTTGTTGGATGAGCAACTCCCTCCTTTGCAGCTATGGCTGCTAGTGGTGCCCATATCCAACAATGCCATTCATATATATATATATATATATATATATATATATATATTTTAGCCAGGGAGGTGAGGGGGGAAGGGGGGATCTGGATCATACCCTGTGGCTGGAATTAGCCAGCCTTAGATGGATAGCTCATCATTTAAATATTTAAAAGACGTCCCTAAAATTTGAACTCATGACCTCAAAGAGTTATGGGTACTCCCCTAACCAAGACTGTCATTCATATATTTGCACTCTACTAAATTCACTAAAATTTAAAAAGAACAAAAATAAAATGATGTTATAGTCTACCATAAATATAGTGTTCTCTATTAGGATAAAATATTAAAAAAAATTAATTTAGAAATTATAATTCATTAAAGGATAATTACATAATTTAGTATAAAAAAAATTAAAAAGAAGTACAGAAATCAACTTTTACACTAATCTCCACACGTCAACTAATCATAATCACACTCCTATAATCATGAAACTAATTACTATCTTCACACTAGACCGCTCATGTCAACAGAGTTGTTTTCTGATGAATTAAATGATTGATCCGTGTCGTTCAGATTGAGTGGCTCATCCTCTTTGATGTCATAATCTTCACTAGCAACATTTCTTGTAAGTTGCTTTGCCCTGCGGGCTTTGCAATTCCCAATCGGTGCGAGCCGAAACGAATAACATGGTCACAACACGGGATCCTTGGGCCGCTAAAAGACCAAGCCAAAGACCTTTAAAATCAAAGCCAGCATTGAGACTTAACCAAATAGCAACACGCGCACCTACGAGGTAAAAACATGCCAAATTGATATTTGCACCCGTTTTAGGCCTACCAGTTCCTCTCAAGACACCACAGCCTGTTGTTTGTGGGCAATTTTCAAGTTCACAAAGACCAATAATAGGCAAAACCATAGACGTCAATGCAATAATCTCTGCATCTTCTGTGAACATGAATGCCCAAATATTCCTCACCATAACAGCAAAAAACAAAGTGGTAAATCCCAAGACGAAGCTCGAAGAGAGACCAACAACAGCGGCAATTTTTGCCTTTAGTGGATTATTAGCACCCAATTCATTACCAACTCTTGTCGACACGCTATCACTTAAAGAAGATGGGGAAATGTATATCAAAGCAGTGGTCTTAATCAAGATTCCCATTGAAGCAACAGTAGCTCTTGGATTCAACAACAACCCACATAATAAAATCATAATCTCATACCACCACCATTCAAAACAAACAGAAATGCAACTTGGAATGGCTAAATTCAATAAAGATTTCCATCTCTTTAAGCACTCTAAAGAGATCCCACCCCATGTTTTCTTGTACACACCAGAGAACAGAACATAAATGATTAATGAAGCTACAAGGTTGAAGTTAGTCCAAATCCCACTGAGAGCAACGCCTTTGATTCCAAGATCAAGTACTGAAACAGAAAATAGTTAATGGGTATATGAAGAAACATAGAAAGGGCTGCACAGAATGTTAGAGGCAGAGTTATCGATTGGCTTCTAAGGTAAATACGCAAAGGATGCAGAAATGATTGCAAGATAAGGTCAGGAAGCGAAAAAAGAATATAGGATTGTGCTTCTGTAGCTATATCATCCTCTTGGCCACAAAAGATAAGAATCTTTTTCATGTTGAACCATAGAAATGCAATAGGAAGTGAGATCAAAAGAAGCAAAAGAATGGTTCTTTGCAAAGTTAGACCAAGAAGTTTATATTTTTTAGCACCGAAAGCTTGTCCACAAATTGGTTCCATGCCCATGGCAAGACCGGAGAGAACGGAGTAACCGGTGATCTTAGCAAATCCAATAGCTAGAGAGCCACCGGCTAAAGCAAGCTCGCCTAGACGACCAAGAAAGAGCATAGAAATAATGGAACGAGAGTAGAGCAAAAGACCAGTTAATATCATTGGAAAAGCAATGTTGGCTATGCATTTTGCTTCTTTGATTGCTAAAGAAAGAATGGTGGTTGGTGGATTAGAGTTTTGTGGTTGAAAAAATGTCATATTCGTGGGGAACAAAGGAGTGCTTGACATGTCAGATTCTTGTTGTACTTGGGTTGATGGTACATCTAACTCTAAATTAAGGTTTTTGCAAGAATGAGAAGAAGGTGAAGATGATAGGCACATCGCTATGAACTTTCACGAGAGGCAGAGAGATTACTTCTGGGAATCTTTTTGAAAGAAGGGGTTTTAAATCGAGAGGTTTTAAGAGTTGTAGATTTGTTGTTGGGGTTATTTATGCATATATAAAGTTCTTAAGTGGAGGAACCCAGTACTAACTGAAATTCTTGATCGAGAGCCTATTAGCGTCCTTTTACGACCGACCAGAGTGACACTGTTCGGGCCTGCAAGAAAATAAATTTTTTTTTTGAAAGGAGAAAAGAATTTTTTTTAAAAAGCAAAAGTCTATTTTTTTATTATTAACAGATATAAAACAGTAATAAATTGCAACAGGAGCAATTTTTATCAAATTAAATAAAAATTACGTTTATAAATTAAAAAATGTTTAAATAATATTTTAAATTTAAATTATTATATATATAGTTATCTTTAAACATTCTTTACTACTCTTATAATATTATTCAAGTTAAATCATATTAGTGAAAGCAATTATCTAATATTCTTTAAAAAAATAATTATTAAATCTTTTTTACCGATACCACGGCTTAATATTTTAAAAATAAAAAACATTAATAGATTGTGTGTCGATGTTTTGAATTTGATCTATTTAAGCTACACTTCCTTTTTTAATTAAATGAGTATATATATATATATATATATAAAGGACGTCGATACATATTGTAACTTGCGACATATACAATCCGTTGTGAATTGTAATAAATTACAATTTTCTTTTTTTTATTTTTTTCAAATTTCAATTAATTTTTTTCAAATTTAAAATTTAAATTGTACACAGATGAACCTATCGTGTAAGAATTTAAACACCCATAATTTATAATTTTTTTTTTTAATCTAAAACCTAAATTACATATGAGTAAACCCATCGTGCAATGATTTAAACACCTGTAGTCTGAAAAAAAGTTTAATCTAAAATTTAAGTTCCATACGGGTAAATCCATCGTATAAAAATTTAAACATCCGTAATCTAAAAAAAATTAATAATCTAATGAAAAGAAAAAAAAATTAAACTAAGGGCATTTTAGTCATTCTGTAGTGAGTAGCGACGTACTGTACATAAATCTTTATCCATATGTAAATTATTGAAAAATATTATATCATTTTAAGAATGAGAAATCATTTTCTAATATATTTTTTAATATTTTTTTTCTTCATTTATTGTATTATTTTTTTATTTTTTAATATTTTTTATCATTTATTATTTTTTAATCAAATATTAAAAAATATTTTTAAAAAATATATTTTTTAAAAATTATATTATAAATAAAATATTTTTCACAACCAAAAGAAAACTTAACGTGTTAATTTAAGAATGGAAAACGTTTTTAATTGAGGAGGATGGATAAGTGCAGCTTCTTGTCAAACGGAGAGGAAAACGAACAAATAATTGGACGGTTTTTTGAGTGGACACCTTTTTGAATTTGAGCTTGACCTACATATTTTTTGTTTTTTTCTTTTAAATTTTTTAATAAGACAACATTTAAAGCATACACTTGTAAAAGTTTTTTTTATTCTAATCCATCTTAATATTTTATTTCCTAAATTTATCATAATTTGAAAATTAATTTCTAATTTCTGCATACGTCGATTATAAATATTATTTAATATCAAAAATTGAGTAGTCAACTAATACTTTTAGAATCAGCTCACAAATGACTATTCTCATTAAAAATATGTATTAGGTTTGAGGTGCAATGCACATAATCACATTAATTAATTATTGAAAAATCTTTATTGTTATTGTAATTTTATTCAAATCAAATCAAATTAATCAAAGATTTTAAAGACCGATGATTCAATGCAAAAAAGAATTGAATAGTCAAATAATAAATAGTCTTATGATACTGATAACTCGTTTTTGGGAACCTTCAAATCCTACAAATAAGTAAGGGTAAAGGTACTGTAAACATCCAAATTTATTTTAAAATTATAAAATATATTTTGAGACTTGCAATGTTAATAAATATTTTATTAATACTGAGATAATCATTTTATGAAATTAAATTTAAATAATTGGTGATGAAAATTATTTTAATTATTATTGTATAAAAGTGTGTTAATTTTATTTTAATAAAATTATTTTATTGTGTATATTTTAAGGTTAAGAAAGCTAATTTGGTTTTTATATTAGTATTTTTATTATTATTATTAATAAAAAAATGTGCAACAAAATTTTTTTTCTTTCTTTCTTCTTTTTTCCTTTTCTTCTTCTTTCTTTGTTTCTTTCTTCTTCCTTCTTCTTCCCTTGTCGAAAACTGAACCAGTCAAGCCAGCCACTCTCGTCATCCCCTCGTCGTCGTCCAGCAGCCGCCTTCTCTTCTCTCTTCTCTGGTTCGGTTCGACGTTTTTCTCTTCCTTGGCCAGTGACTTTTCCGGCATCCCCAGCTGGCAATCTTGGGTTCTTTCTCTTCCTCATCCTCTGGGCTACTCAATTCCTTAATTTGTTTAAGGAATTAACTTCAGTAAGCCTCTCAAAAATTGATTTTTCAATTATGTGTTCTTGAGTAAAATTGTTGGTTTGAGCTTGAATATGATTTTTTAGGTGTTGGTGCTTTAAGACTATTTGTTGTAGAGGTTATGAGCTACCTATTGATGATTTTTATTTATTTTTCTGAAATTGTTTTGAAATTTGTACTATTTCAGGTGATCGGAGTTACTGTTCCGGTATGGGGATGAATATATTTTTAATAAATTCTACTAATTATTTTGAGCAAGTTTTGTGGAGAAAGTTTATTAAAATTATGTATAGAATTTTTGTTATAAATTTTTGAATGTCTATGTAAAAATTGAATTTTTGGAAAAATTAGTGAATTTTATATTTTAGTGAAAATTATTATTAATTAATATGTTTTATACAGTATTTGAGTAATAAATGGTATAAAAATAATTTTTATGAATTATTTCCTATTTTAAGTTAATTATTACTAATTTTTGAAAAATATATGAATAGTGAGTTTAATAATCATTTTAAGCTTGATTGAGTTATTTGCTAATTTTATAATGTATTTAAGTAATTTAAATGATTATTTGCAATAAATGTTAATTTAATTATAAGATTTGAATTATATATGTTTATTAACGAAAATTTAAATATAAACTAGAATTCTACTATTTATTTAAAAATAAATATATTTTATAATTTATTGTGGAAATAATTTGAATTGTGGTATTTAAATGAGATTTTATGATTTTTGAAAAATTATATTATTTTTATTGATTGTTGTGAATTTGGAACTCGGTCGGAATTATGTGTAGTTTGGGAGTCCGACCCGAGTGTGGTTTTGTGTAGTATATTCGAAGTGTGTTTTCGTGTAAAGTCGACTCTACTTTTAGTAGAGAGTTGTCCATTTTACAAGGGAGACTCTGCCGAATTTTTGGTAGATTTCTCGTAAAACGTGACATCGGCCTGTGTCGAAATTCTGAGTCTGTTTAGTGTTGTGTCTTAGATCGAGTCAGTTTCGTCATTCCTTTAATTTTTATATTTCCGAGGATCTTTCATGAATTTATTTATTTATTTTACTAAAATATTTTAAATAAATATTATTTATTTTAGAGAACTCCTGGGCTCGAGTAGTAGCACCAGGGTAGCAAAAAACGCGTCGCCTGACACGCTCAACTTGTGAGTTAATTTTAAAGAATGTCTGTTGCGTGATTTTAGTAAATTTTCTAATAATTAAAATAAAGCATGTTTAGAAGATAAATTATTGATAAGAATAATTATTGATTTAATCGCTTATTTATTCATTATTTGATGAATTATTTATTTATTTATTTGATTTAAATATTTATAATCCAAATTGATTTGGAGATATTGGTAGAACGTGCTACCTAGTAGGTATCACTAGAACCACGTGCGCATAGGTTAAATCTTAGTATATGATATATATATATATGTAAATGGTTAGAGCTCGGTTGATGCATTGCTCTCGGGCCAGTAAATAAATTGAAAAAGGGATGTAACTCGGTTGATGCATTGCTTTCGGGACATCCAATATGGCATAAGTGAAATGACTGTGGTAGTAACTCGGTTGATACTTTACTCTCGGGACGACAGTCACTTGGATTAAGAGAGTCAAAAGGCTATCAGAATAATGATTTAGGGTTCTACCAATTTTTCACCAAAAATAAATATTTTAAATATTTTTATACAAGGATTTCATATTAAATTGATTTAAGAAGTTTTAAAGAGACTCGATATAAATATTATCGAGAAAAGTAAATGATTTTAATAATTATAATTATTTTATTTTAAAAAGAGTTTTAATAAATGGTTTTTAAAACCAACATGCAGTTTATAAAATTGATTCACTCAGTGAGGTCTGATTCCCCTCAATTTATTTTTTTCAAGACCTCACAGTCAGTCTTTTAGTACTTCTACTTTGCGCTGAGTTCATTCTTCACCGGCTGCATGCGTATGTTAATTTAAATTATGTACTGAGTAACTAAATTCTAGACATCGCAGTAGTTAAATTCAAATATGTATTATTAGTATTCTGATTGTACCTGGCTTTTAAATATCGAATCTGAACTGAAATATTGTATTTGAATGATATTGTATTTAAAGAATATCGTTTTATGATTTTAATATTGTGCATTTATTATTTTATTGTTAAATGTATTATTTATTTTCGAGAAAAATTTTTAAGGCTTGCTACGGGATTTGGTTACTTTATGTATCCCCATTCCTTAGTGCTGGTCATGAACCTTCGATTCGGGTCGTGACAAAGTTGGTATCAGAGCCATTATTTTATTTTTGGCTCTAATGATCTTTGAGTTACATTTTTCTTGAGCCACTGCGGTAATTAGGTTGATAAATGTCAATGTTGTCCTCGTTGCATCTAGGCTTCCGTGTTTGTGTTTGTCCTTTGTTGTATATTGATTTTAGTTTGGTTCTGTCTTTTCAAAATGAGAAGAAGAGCACAGAATGCTCATGCTGCCGAGGCAGCATATGATGATGATGAGCAATCCATATAGGATGAGATTCCTCCCCCTGCTCCTTGTCGTAGGGGCAGAGGTAGGGGAAGAGGTAGAGGCAGACAGAGAGCAGAGGTAGCTCAGATGTAAGAACCAGAGCAACATGTAGAACAAGGTGTTCCTGAGGTTGATCTTGTAACTTTTGCAACTGAAATGGCAGGAATTAACCAAGGCTTGGCAGCTCTGAATCAAGCCATGCCTTTAGTTTAGCAGATGCTTCAGCAGAGAAATCAGGGGATGTCTGATGTAGATGCAGCGTTACTATACTCCGGAGTGGGAAGAGTTTCTTTTGATGGAACAGGAGATGCATTGGATTTTCTTAACACTATTGAGGCCAAGACTCGGACAGGTTACACAGACTATCAGCGGATTATGGTTGTGGAGTTATCCAATTCAGTCCGCAGCTCAGGATTAGTTCATGCAGTCCATTCAGCCCCGCATGACTACGATGACTTGGTTGGAATTTAAGGAATAGTTTTTGAGGTAATTTTGTCTAGTATCCATTAGGGATAACTATATATGGTAGCTACTGCACATAAGTAGGTGATAGGTCAGTGGCAGACTACACCTATGAGTTCCTCAGACTGGGTTGTCATGCTCTAGATGTGATACAAGATGATAGGAGAGCTGTAGAGTTATTTATGACGGGCTTAGGTGCAACCTACATCAGTATTCAGACTACAGGCCGGACATTGGACAATGTGATTGAGGGGGTTCGATAGCTTGAGAGCTGCCACATTATGCATGGCACTATTTCTGACCCCTATG
>CATIWM010284361.1:0-11644 GCA_949671775.1 Mallotus repandus
TATAAAGATGAAACATGATTTCATTATTCATTCACACAATGAATTCACCCATTGATTTCATGCTGATTTTCAAAATTGCAACCGCCTATTGTTTATATTTCTAGCCTTAAATTTTGCCTTAATCATGTGATTACAACTGACTTTTTGTTTCTTGTGGCAGGTGGAACAACTAGAGAAGAAAACGACGTTGTTTGATTGTCTTCCATTTATGCCCCTTCTCCTACTTAAAATGGTACCGTTAAACATAGCCCTTTTAGCCATTTCACTTGGTTTGTTTATACCAAACCCTAGCACATTTTTGTTGCTGCCCCTTCAATTATTCTCCGTAGCCACCTCCTCTTCCTTCTTCCCCTTTCTTCTTCTTCAATTTTTTTCTCTTTAAAAGGAAATAAGTCTAATATCACTGATTCTGATTAAGCTTTTTTTTTAATGCACAGGCGAATGATAGGTTTAACATTAATTCACAGCTTGAGCATCTTCAAACTCAGTATATTGGGACTGGTCACACTAATTTGAATGTTGTAAGTTTTCCCTATCTTTTTTTATTTACCCTAATTTTTTTTTTATTTGGCATGAAATGTTGGTTAATGGTTGTCTTTTATGTTGTCTTTTATAGTTATCACGCTCTGTTTATAAGTTATGATTTTAAATGAAGGTTGTAAATTTTTTTTCCTTATCTACTAATCTAAAGAATATGGATTATACAGAACTAAGAAAATAATAAGGATGATTGTAATTTGAAGGGCAATTGTGTGTATTTGTTACTACTTAGGGATGGAGCCATGAACTCTAAATTAATTGATTAGGTGTGAGTGTGTTAATTTGGAGGAATATTTTGTAAAGGGTTAAATTGATGATAACCAAGCTACATGCATATATGAAAACAGACAATAACGATAGACCAAAAGCTTAGATGCAGTGCATGACCAACCACCAAAATTGTCACTTGCATTTTAATTTTCAATTTGATATATCCTATTAATTTTTTCTTAAATATAATTATTTATGCACTGTTCAAAAAATTTATTAATTTACCTTTCTTATCTAATTTATTCCTCAGGTTGGTAGATAAATTTTATTTTCAACATGAATATTACACAATGATGTTTAGGCTGGCGTTTTATTTCATTTTGACCATAATAATTACCTTTTTATTTTTGAGTTCATATGATAAGAGAATTTTTGGGATCAGTGCAATTATTTCTTTAAATAATTATAATTAATTTTTTAAAAACTATGTTTTATTTTTATTTTTTTAGTAAATTTTTAGTTAGTGCAAAAAATTATTTTGTATTATTGAGAATTTCTTAGATTTATTGGCTTTCAAAATGGGTCAAGATTCGTTCTCATGGTTATTTTTCAGCATACCGTAATTAAAAGCTATATTAGTACTTTAAAAATTGAGATTTGGCGAGAACGTAGTTTTTCTTCCCTCCAAATCAAAACAAGATATATATATGTGTGTGTGTGTGTGTGTTTGTTGGATGTTTATGAAATTGTGGGTCTTTCCATTAATTGCGGGTTTTGAATAAAATCAAATCTTTTTCTTCTTAAATGCAACAGGTTAATAATTGAGGGAAAAAATATATTTTATTCGCTGATGAATATTAATTTGGTGTTTGACCTTAAGAAAAAATTAGTGTTTGACAAGTATAAATGTAAAGATGTTTACATGAATTAATAAATAAATGAAAATATTTGATTTAGAAATATTTGTAATATTGGAAAAAGATTTGTTTATGTCAACTCTACCCAAATTAATGCATTCTAATATTTTATTTCCATGTTTAAAAATATAGTTTTCAACCTAAAACAATATCTCTCTTCTATATATATATATATGTATGTAAGTACAACTATCTAAGAACATCCCAATTTGTTTTTTCTTCTTCAATTTTGCAATATCGTTTTAGAGTTAGTACATATATCCTTGCACACTTCCTTTTTTTTAATTAAGTGATTGAATATGATAATAATTCTTTAAAAATTGTTATATTGGTGTTATTTTTTTAGATTACATGTGTGATTGATATTTATTTGTCCTTGAATTTTTTTTAGATGTGGTGATAGATCGAAAAAAGCCATTCATTTTGACGAATGACTGTAAAAAGAGAATCCGAGTTACTAAGGTAATGATTATTTTTTTATTTTTTTAACCTTATGTCTATGCGTATTGATTAAAATAATAATTAAATTAAAAAAAATGAGCAACAAGCTTTGTTGAATGATGAAATTAGCATAAGGAAGAAGGCGATGTTGAAATATAGAGTTGAGGACAAGAAATCCGTAAGGTTTTGCAGTTTGGTTAGAGAAGGATCAGAAATGGTAGCATTGGATATAGAATTTGAAGAGAGCTGAGCGAAGATGTTGAATTTTCTATTACTGGGAATGGAACTATTGGGGTTTGTGGTTATTATGTGTCTGGGAAATGTTGTCATGATGGCGCTCGAGAAGAAGCTTCATTAATGTATCCTTGATTAATTAATTTCTTTTATATTATTTTAATTATATATTATGATTATTCCTTTACTTGATAATTGATATAGAAATATAAGGAGTGTAACAAATGGAATATACATTACGAATATTGAGAGCAGAGGTTTTATTGAAGATAACTATGACTATAGTGACAGTTTCATTAATGATGGGGCTCCATGATACATTCTTGAACCATGGATGGGTACATATATTTATATTGCATTACATAGGAATTGGATAATCAAAAATTAATATTTTGATTTAATGGAATATTTATTTATTGTTTATTTATTTTAATGTATATGAAATTGAAGGATTGAGACAGTTGGATGAATACTTTAGAATGTTACAAAACTGAAGAAAATTAGAAAGCATAATTCTGACAGTGAAGAAGGAAGCGCTTCCATGTTGACTACATCATCCAACCCAACAATGATGACCCTTAAACATTAAAACATCAAAAACTAAATGATGCTAAAAATACCCATGCCATGATAATTAATTTTATTATTATTATTTTAAGGTGAGTGATATAAATCCAACCTCCATGTCCTACAAGCACCAAGGAAGCAATAAGCCTTTAATTATTCAAACAAACCCAAATCATGAAGATAAGATTCCAACAATGTTAAAGTGAAGTTTTTAGCCCATTTTGATAAATAAAAGGCCATTCAACTTTAATAAGATTAATGGGCTTATTTTTAGTAAACTTTAAATTTGAACATTTATTCTATTAGAGTTATATTTTTATTGTATTCATATGAGTGAGCTATTAAAGAGAAATAAGAAGGAGTTACAATACACTTAATGTATTTAATGCATTAAAGTGGATAGTGGGTGTAATTACAATGTAATGGATATAACTACAGAATAATGGGGTGTGATAAGTTATAATGGTGTTAATGTGTGTGGGCATTAATGTTGAGTAATGTGTGTGATCCTATATAATAGATTGTAGGATAGTAGTATGAGCTCAGCTTTGGTTCCTATATAAACCAAGCTAATTCTTTGTAAAGGGAGAGCTGGCAGCCATGGATGAATGACTCAAAATAGAGTGCTTTCTTTTTGGTTACTTGTTAACCATGTGTTCTTATCAAACCTTTATGTTTATGGCGAACATCTTTTGACTTATCAATCTGTATTTTAGGCTATAGATTGTGGCATCTTCTTTATAGCCTTTATTGTTAGTTTGTCATTGATTCAAGGGGTCAAAGTTTTCTTATAGCTTTGGTTGTTTGAACTAACTAAACATGAGGTAAAGGTTTTCAATGTCTAAATTTGAATCTGATTTGAACTTTCCTTGAGAGCATGGGTTGGGGTTCAAATGATCGAGGGTGCTAATTTGCATTCCATATGTATCGTAGCTCATTAACTATCGGGGTGTATGGTTGCTAAATTAGTGATCACGCGTCAATTGGTATTAGAGTCTGGTTTAAATTAGGTTTTGTTCATTTTAATTCTATGTATCCTTTTTGTCTAACCTGGCTCTGATACCAAAAATGATGGAAATCATCAGTTACAACACATAAACTCACCAATAGTTTAAGAACTATGATAAGTTGTGATGAAGAATCTAACACCCTCTAACAATTTTTATGTTTAGGACCATTCAAGAATTGAGATAAGAATGGAGATAAACTAATTCACCCTTTTACCAAAAAGGATAAAAAGATCAAATTAGACTTTGTAATCTTCCCACGCCACAAACAAAAGAGTTTAATAAGTCAAGAAGAAGGCAAAGATTTGGATTTTGATGCCACAAGCTAAACAATGCTTGATAAGTCACAAAGTTCATACAAGAACTTAAGAATAAATTTCCTTCCAAGGAAATTCAATTTTATTCAAATGTATTCTTAATTGGCTTGAGATCACTAATTTAGTAACCATATACCCCGATAGTTAATGAGCTATGATACATATGGAATGCAAATTAACACCCTCGATCATCTGAACCCCAACCCACGCTCTCAAGGCAAGTTCAAATCAGATTCAAATTTAGACATTGAAAACCTTTACCTCATGTTTAGTTAGTTCAAACAGCCAAAGCTATAAGAAAACTTTGACCCCTTGAATCAATAACAAACAAGCAACAAAGGCTATAAAGAAGACGCCACAATCTATAGCCTGAAATATAGATTGATAAGTCAAAAGACGTTCGCCACAAACATAAAGGTTTGATAAGAACACATGGTTAACAAGTAGCCAAAAAAAAACACTCTATTTTGAGTCATTCATCCATGGCTGCTAGCTCTCCCTTTACAAAGAATTAGCTTGGTTTATATAGGAACCAAAGTTGAGCTCATACTACTATCTTACAATCTATTATATAGGATCACACACACTACTCAACATTAATGCCCACACACATTAGCACCATTGTAACTTATCACAACCCATTATTCTGTAGTTATATCCATTACATCGTAATTACACCCACTATCCACTTTAATGCATTAAATACATTAAGTGTATTGTAACTCCTTCTTGTTTCTCTTTAATAGCTCACTCATATGAATACAATAAAAATAAAACTCTAATAGAATAAATATTCAAATTTAAAGTTTAATAAAAATAAGCCCATTAATTTTATTAAAGTTGAATGGCTTTTTATTTATCAAAATGGGCTAAAAACTTCACTTTAACATGGCTGGAATTTTGTCTTCATGATTTGGGTATGTTTGAATCATTAAAGGCTTATTGCTTCCTTAGTGCTTGTAGGACATGGAGGTTGGATTCATATCAGTGAGTTACTTTTTATCTTATTTATATTAAGAACCCAATGACATGAGTGCTTGGATTTTGTTGTGTATATATAAGAGTTATATATATATATATATATATATTGTGCAGTCATTTCGATGTCTACATTAACCTAACTTGGTGAACTTTTTAAATAAAATAACTTTAATCATTCTTGACAATTTGATATGATCTTACTAACATTGTAATTATTTCAATCAAAGATTTATGTGTGTGTGTGTGTATATATATATATATCAGACAAAGTAGCATGAGCTAATTAAAAAATTAAATTTACGATTTAAACAAATTTAATATATCTCTTGAAAAATAATTTGCATGTCAAGAAATCTTGCTTGACATTTTTTTCTTTTAATTAAATGAATTAAGATTATTTTTGAAATATTATAATATTTTTTAACCTTTTTTTTATAGGACTGTTGAACTAGACCAGTAATTTCAAGTTTTGCTCTGTTGGACTAAACTATCTTAAGAATCACAGATCTTCCTCTTAGACAAACCTATGATTAATTGAATACAACTAGCTTTTAATGTTACAGCTCTCGCTAATCAAGTGTTCATTATATTCACTTTAAAAGCTCAGCTCTTTAACATTATTAACAATATAAATGTCTCTCAACTTGGGTTGTAAGTGCTTCCATGAACTAGATTTTTGTGCTCCTTGTTGAAGTTGTTCATATAGTTAACATTCTCCATTGACAGTCCTTGCATCAACTAACACTCTGTTGATACTCAAATTTTGGCGGTCCCCAAAAAGATCCAATGATGAGAGTCTTCTATCAACTAAACAGAGGATAGCCTTGCAAAGAACTATCCACAACGTGCTTCTAGAGTCACAATCCTTAAACCCTTAAATTGAACCTAATTGTCAAAAAATTTCTGAAAAAATCCTTGAAAACCAAAAGGTTTTAATTTTACTTAGACTAAAAAGAGAATGAAAAAAAGAGAGTGAAAAAAAAGAAAAAATAGAAAAAAGAAATGAAGAAAAAAAAGAAGAAAAAAGAATAGAAAAAGGCAAAGTCAAAGTCAAAGAAAGGAAAAGTCAAAGAAAAAAAAAAGAAAAAAAAAGGCAAAAGTGGCCTTTCGTGAGTGAAAGCCCACTTCCGTGGGTGTTTTTTATTTAAGCCACAGGCGTGGGTCACACTCATGGGTTGGCATTCTGAGTCGAATTTTTTTATAAAAAATTATTTTTTGGGTCATTTAAAGGGGATTTTTTCTCTCTCTTAATTTTTTACACCAAACACGATTTTGACACTTAAGAGGGACACACTCTCTTTAAAAATTACACAAGATCAAGCCTCAAACCCCTTCAAAAAGGGTGAATGACTAGTAGAAACCCATTTTTCTAAACACTTTCAACTAAAAAAATAATTTTTTTTCTTAGGATTTAGACCCATAAATCCAAACCAAGCTCCAACTAAGTCAAAGCATGCATCTAGGGTAATCACCCGGTCCCTCTGAGGATCTCCTAATTATTTATAATTAAAAATTATTTTTATTGCATTTTTCTCCTTCTTCTACTCTTTTCTTGCATTTTTTTTATCATCTGTTAAGAACCTCCAAGGAATAGAACCACGAACCCTAATGATTATGAACCCGTGAATTACTATCTTAGAAACCCAAGAACAAATTGAGTTTCAGAAACCCAAGAATTGCTTAAATCAGATTGTAAGTTTGGTTGATCAAGATTAGAACCTAAAGAAAACTAAGTTCTTTAAACCCTAACCCTTAACACGCCACAAGGATAGATCAATTCCTTGATAAGCGGTTTATGCATTCAACAAGAATTCAAGAATTCAAACAAATATGCAAAGGGAACAAAACTATTTTTTATTAAAATCCAATCTAATTAAAAACGTACCATAAGGGGTGTTTTTATAATATCCTAACATAAGAAACCCTAATGAAACTATTAAACCTAGCTGCCACATAAGCATAATAACAAATAACATAGTTTTGGGTTTAAATAAAAGATTTCAGCCCATATACTAGCCCACATTATTCCTCATGTATTTGGACTTTCAAAACATTAAACAAAGCCCATTCAGTTGTGTCTTCACTTGGGCCAAACCTAGCATAATCAATTGAACTTCCTTGACTAGCCCAATATTGCATATAGCCAATTAAGGCTTCTTGTTGCTTCTTGGACCTTGACCTTGTAATTGGGCCTTGTGGCATGCTTAATGGATCATTAGCTTTAACTTTGGATTTCTTGCTATCCTCTCCATCAAGCCCATCCTTAGCTTTATCTCTAGAAATGCCACAACCATCTTCAAGCTTGGTCACATCCATATCAATACATCTTTTATTATTTCTCTACTATTTAGAAATATTTCATAATAGTCCTTACAAATGCACACGATTATGCCTCTATTTGCTCTTCTGATTGAGTGAATACTTCCCGCTTATCTGCTGTCTGATTGGATGAGTGAATGCAATGTATAAATCTATGCTAACCTCTATTTTACAAGTGTATTCTCGATCTAGGAATAGATTTACATTTCCATAATTTTTCTCTTTCATATATATTTTACTAGGAAAGCCATGTAATAATTGCAAATAATTTTGTTTACTTTCTGTCTATTATGTGTTATATGAATGTGTATATATAAATTGTCATACTAAAACTAGGGTGATACGTTGTCCATGTATTGAGAATTGTATAATAAGAAATAGCCAAAAAGTAGACATAATCTCCTAAACCTAGAATCTCTACTGAGGATGATACTAGTTGTTGCTATTAGCGTAAACTGTCACCTCAGTCCTTAAAGTGCCCTCCTCTTTATTAATGCGAGAAGAACCTGATCTCTTTCGGTGAGATCCCTGTCACTATAGTTTCAATTATTACTAACTGATCTCTTAAAACTCATGTCATTTTCAGTTATTACTAACAAAGTTTGTTTCATGTTTGTATATAAACAAGAAAATAAAAGTTAAGAAATATACTGGGTCAAAAGATGATACTCTTGAAGCAGAATGACCCTGGGATGCCTATGAAGTCCCAACCCTAAAACTCAAAGGTCGGGTGGGATCCACCTGAGGAGGTGGAGGTGGATCAATTAACTGTGGGTTCAAGGCATCTACATAAGGAAAATCCCCATCCTCTAAAAAGTTCTCAGAAGGATATTCCCTCTTAACTGCAGTAAGTTCATCTCCAACGAACTCTCAACCCCAAAATATGTCGCCAGGAGGGGCAACATGAACTCTCCTCATATACAGTTCATCCCACTGTGATGAACTCACTTGCCCAGGTATCAAACCTTATCAACATGACCAACCAATAGCAGTCTCTGCTATGTTAAATGCCAGGCCACCGCCATCTCTAATGACTAGTCTCCCCTCACCAACCACCAGCAAGCACGAATCTGTTCAAGAAAATGAGATGAGTGAAAGGTTGCTAAAAAATAAGATAGCAAAAGCTAAGAGAACACATCGTACCTGGTAAAAAGTCAGTGCACTCATGTAATCTCTAGCCTCTACAGGGCTCTCAATCAGATCGAAAGTCTTCTTAATCCATCACGAGTAGCGCGGAAATCCACTCTCAGAGAAATGCTCAATAGAAGGGCAAGGGAACCCCGAACTTATAGGACCAAATCTGTCAAAGAAAAAAGGAGTCACAACATCCAGAATCATTAAACAATCAACAGAGAAAAAAGATGGTACTCATATCTAGTATAAAAAGGCAGCTGCATATCCTCGAGCCTCCCCTGCAGGCTGCATTTAAACCTAAATACGTGTGAGAAAAGGCAGTCGTGCCCCAACTATACTTTAGCAAGTCATTCAAATTCTTCAACACATACAGCAACTATAAAGGTCCAATGCCTGAACCATTTGGGAAGATGATAGCACTTAATAAATAGAATAAGAAACATTGAGCCAATTGCTCCGAGATGAACTCCCCAATGCTATATTTTGACCTAACACTGAAGATAAACTTAGTGCATCGACAAAGTGAAGAAGAACCATCCTTCATGATGACACTAACTCCAAGCAGCTCTAAAGTCCACATGTTCCTCTCCGCCACAAAACGACATGCCTCATGACTAAAAGGGACTGGCTTCCCAGAAAAGCCCAGCCTGATAATGGTAGCAAAAACCAATGCATTGATAGTTATCTTTTCGAAGGGCAGATGGACTATATGGGTAGTGTCCATCCACCGCTCCATAAGAGCATACATCGTAGCCTGGCTCGATGCGTAAGAACTGCAAGTGTGGGTGGAAATGATACCATTAAAGCCCTTCCTAGCTACTAAGCGCTTGATACATGACAGGAAACCTTTATAATACGAACTCACGCTATTGAGGCTACCAAGCAGCATAGTGACAGACCTACTAGGCTGCAACCAAGAGGAAAGTGATTTTTATACATATCAATCATCAAAATCTAAAATGTTCTTTTCTTCACTTTTGTAGGAATAAAATGAATGATCACAAAAATCAGAAACATCAACAATGAAGTAGCACAAAATTAATCATCATAAACAGATAGCAAGAGCAAAATAGACAACAAGAGCTAAACAGATAGCAGGAGCAAAATAGACAACTAGAGCTAAATAGACAGCTATAGCTAAGCAAATGGCAAGTGCTAGACATACAACAAAAGTTAATCAGACAGCAAGAGCTAAACAGATAGCCAAAGCTAAGCAAATAGCAAGTGCAGGACAGACAACTAGAGCTAAGCAAACAGCAAGAGGTAAATAGATAGCAAGAGTTAAACAGATAGCTAAAGCTAAGCAAATGGCAAGTGGTAAACATACAGTAAGAGCAAAATAGACAGTAAAAGCTAAACAGATACCAAAAGCTAAATAGATAGCAAGTGCAGGATAGATAGCTAGAGCTAAGCAAATAGTAAGTGCTAAACAGATAGCTAAAGCTAGCAAAAGCTAAAAGCAAAGGTCTAGTAATGCAGCAAAAGCTAAAACATAGGAGCAAGTGATTAAAATGCGATGAAAGTAACAAAAAAGTAGAAGCTACACTAAATAGCAAGAACTAATAGTACAGATTACCGTAATAATAGCAAGAGCTACTATAAGTAAAGATACAAAAATAGCAAGTCATAAAAAAGTGGTTAAACGAGAACTAACCTAACAATAATGGGTAGTCCAAGCATGAGTCCCCACACTGTTAATGACAAGAATTGCATCTTGTTGATACTAAAAATTGTGACGATCCCGCAAAAATCCAATGATGAAGGATTCCTATCTGTTAGAAAGGGGAAAACTCCTTCAAGAGCTTTTTTAAGTGTGCTCAAACTAAGTAGAAACCTAAAGAAATCCAAAGAAACCAAAAGTGTCCATACAACCATCAAAAAATCCAAATTGGGCCCAAAAAAGGGGGCAAAATAAGTGTGGAAAAGCCCATGGGACAGGCTGACCCACGAGTGTGGGTCACCAACCTACACCCGTGGGTCATTTTAACCACATTAGGCCAGCACGGGTCCAAGACCCACACACATGGGTCATGAACCCACACCCGTTGGCCATGAACAAACACTCATAGGTCCCGAGCCTGTCGCCTTAAAAACACACATTTTTACCCTTTTTGAAGGATTTTTGCACATTTCTCAAAAATCTCTCTTAGAAAGAGAAAACCCTACTGAATTTGGATGAATTATTACTCTCTCTCTTTCTCTCTCTCATCCAAGGCATTTGAAGACCCTTTTCTCTCCCAAACACTCAAACCAAAAATCATTTTCTCTTAGGATTTAGACCCATAAATCCAAACCAAGCTCCAACTAAGTCAAAGCACGCTACAAGGGTAATCACCCGGTCCCTCTGAGGAACTCCCAACCAATTTTAATTAAAAAATTACATTCATTGCATTTTTCTCCTTCTACTCTTTTCTTGCATTTTTCATCATTTTTGCCTTTTATTTTATTTTATTTTGAATATTTATTATCTTATGGTAAAGTTGTGAGTTTATGGTGATTTTAAAATTTGGATATAAGATGTGTAGAAGAAGTGGGTAGTTCGAGTGATTCCGGGAGTGTTTTAATTCATTTTTTGCATTTTTACCATTTTTTGTATTATTTTTTCTCCTTATATAAAAATGGGTATTTTGTTGTTATTTTTGCATTTTTATAAATTTTGCTATTCCTTTATTTTCTCTCTTGATAAATTTGTTATTTTTATCATAAAGTCCACATTTTTATTGTAAAAATAGTATTTTTATCATTTTTATTATGTTATTTGAATTTTTATTATTTTTATTGTCTTTTTTTATAAATCTATTATTTTTATTATAAAATCCACATTTTTTTTTGGTGAAAATAGTATTTTTATCATCTTTATCATATTGTTTGCATTTTAATTATTTATATTCTGCATTTTTATTTATTTTTATTATTTTTATTGCTTTTTTGCTATTTTTGTTGCGTTATGCCTTTTTTGAAAAAATTGTCATTTTTA